>JAHWFP010126234.1:316-11277 GCA_023313725.1 Lithobius niger
GCTAGCCTGACGCTCCATGCTAGTAATCCAATATTTCTATGATTACCGTATTGGCTCGCAGATAAGCCGCACCCAAAAAAAAGGTGCACACAATACATGACCCGTAAAGACGTTGAGTAAAAACAGATTTTTAGGCTGAATAACTTTGGTCTGAACTAGTTTTACTCATGGAAAAAAATGCACAACCAAAATGGACAAGTTTTAAAATTCAGAAAAAACTTACAAATTTTCAGTGGACCTTACCTGCCACCTTCATCAGGCTGATGACACCGAGTCCTACTTCACCACACATTTGCAGATCAACAAACGATTAACGGCCACTTTTTGAGAATCAAAGGAAAAATTCAAAAAGTGGCCGGTAATCGTTTGTTGATCTGTAACTATGTAGTGACGTAGGACTCGGTGCCTTCAGCCTGATGAGGGTGGCAGCTGAGGGCCACTGAAAATTTGCAAGTTTTTTCTGAATTTTAACCAGACAAGCACCTAATGTTGTAACTAAACCTTAGTTCTGTTAAATTAGTAGTGAACAGCGATTTTTCTTGTCCATTTGGAGGCAATGTTTGTTTTAAATTGTTAAGTTAAATTTTTTTTTAAATAACTTTAGAACGATTGTTGGTTGTGACTTGTGGTTTGCAACATTGGAAAGCTGGTGAAAAAAATGTTCAAATGGTGTCAAAATTGGCCAATATTTAGCAAAATTATCATGTCTGCATACAAGCCGCAGGAAAAAATGTCAACATCGATATCGCGATGTATTAATCGAAAATCAAACGACATTACTCGACGAACTGAGTGGAAAATGTAGAAAGTCCAAACTATATCCTTGAGGCCCGAAGAAGATAGCAGCCAAGCTATCGAAAATTCGCAGGACAAAGCTGTTGTTTTGATTGTGAATTTTTCCGAGTTTTGTTGACATTATGGCATTTCACAGTACGAAAATTAAAGATGTTTTTAAAGACATTACTACAACATATATACAAACTGTATATGTAAGGAATGCCACGATGGAGGAATGTGTTCTTCATTGGAGGGGCTGGCTTTAGGATGTAATATTGAGGAATGCCACTATATCTTTCACTAGTTGGGAGAGATTTTTTTTTTATGTTCATTATTAGTTTATTATGCTGGTTAATGGAAAGTTGAACAATGTTCCTTGTTCTGGTGACACTGGGTATGGAAATAGGAGTACCGATGCTACCACATGTGTAGAGCAGGCGGAAGCTGGAAAAAACGTTACGTCCTTTTTTGGTTAATTTTCAGAAGGTTCAGATTTTGTGGACACCTTTTAGAATTCTGGGGATGCTGTTGAAAGTAGTATACTATTTCGCCCTGTATGTGTAAAACGTTTAGTATGAAAGGATTTTTCAGTTTCGACAATAAATAGATCTTTATTTACAAACTTGATTTGGAAAACTATTCAGCTGTGGTAGTAATACATGAAACTAATGTAGCAGTTTAGTGCATTTTAGTTTCTGTCACATAAGTTAAATCTGTTCATGTTCAAGGTGTTTTCTTACAAGATTGGGCTATGAGCCATGAACACAAATGTTGGACCATGAACACATGCTTTGGAAGAATTATTAGTTTATAGTTAAAGGTTCTCCCTTCAAGTAGCCAACAGACTTGTAGAGGTTTAATTCAGGTAACATCTGATAAAAGCTGCCTAACGACCCAACACTTTTTCACTAGCAGTAGCATACATAAACACGTCTATAGATATCTGACGACTGCATATAACAATACGAAATGCAATAACAAAACTTATTAAGAATAAATTTACTAAGAGCAACGTGTTCTTTTTGTGTGGTTGCTAACACTGAAGTGAGCACGAAACACTATATTCTGTACCAGCCTTTAAGCCCTGATCGTACATTTATGGAACAAATTACTAAATTTAACAAAGTTAATCTCGTGGGTAACCGAAGTAATTTGGTTTCATACTAACTTCGAAACTAGTCTTTCAGCTTTATTTGAAATGTGTTCTTCGTTAAGACACATGTGTTCTCACGTGAAATGTGTTTTACGTGGACAATTGCTTTTAGCCATTCACCAAATAACAAAGGACTTTGAAAGTTGATATTACACTACCATTGTTACATTATATGGAAAGCTCTTGCGAAGACCAAGACATTGATCCCTGTCAATAAATATAGAGTTAGCTTTAATTCGTAGGTCACTTTCCAGCAAAGCCCTGGTCCGCACTAAACTCTGGAGGGCATCTTCGGCATCCTGCTGCTTACGCTGGAGTCTTTCGATGTGATCAGAAATGTCCTGGACTTCTTTGACCAATCTATTATCAAAAAAAAGAAAAGAATTTTAATCATCTTAAAAAAAAATCCGTTGTTACGGAGCCCTTTTCTAGAAAAAAAATTGATGTGGGTTGCGGATTTTTTTTTATTGTTCTTATATACAGGGTGACCAAACTAAAGTGTTACGAGCCGAACACTAATGAGCCAAGCCGAGCTAATGAGAGAATAATAATGAAAGAAATGCAATGATGGGTGTGATGGGGGACGTTTGCACGAGAAAAAGGAATGACCTTGAATTAATATTTCCAAACGAGATACGATACGGCAAAAAAGTAAATTAGAAAGTTGGACGCAAGGACAAAAAATAACCAAAAAAAAAACGGATTCAAAATCTGATAATAAAATAGTTAACGATGATGTTTAAAAGCTAACTCTGAACATGCTGGCTGCACTGTTGGCTTCTCGGCAGTTGGCTTCACTACAGTGCAGCCAGCATGTTCAGAGTTAGCTTTTCAACATCATCGTAACTATTTTATTTATTATCTGATTTTGAATCTGTTTTTTTTTGTTGGTCATTTTGTGTTCTTGCCTCCAACTTTTCTAATTTACTTTTTTGCCGTATCGTATCTCATCTCGTTTGGAAGATAGCACGGGGATGACCTTGAATTTCTTTTTCAAGGTCATTCCTTTTTTCTCTCGTGTGAACGTCTCCCATCACACCTATCATTGCATTTGTATCATTATTATTCTCTCATTAGTCATTCACAGGATATTGGCTCGTAACACTTTATTTGGATCACCCTGTATACACATCTTTACAGTGATAGGGCCCAAGTACAAATCATTTTAACAAATCACATTACATTTGCAAACACAGAAACAACTAATTTCCCATTCTCCAACCAAAATATGTTAATCTGTTTTTATCCGTAGAGTACTGTACCTATCAATTAATTTTTTGCACTTACTGTCTACTGATGACAAAATTCTTGACTAAGAGTTTTTACTGCTAGCCTAAAATACTTAATGAATGTTTTTAAAGATGAAATATATGCACCTCAGGTCCTTGCAATGGTCCTCCCAGGGGCCCATGACCACCGCGAGGTGGTGCCTCCTTTCCTGCTTCTCCACACAGTTTGTTTTGGGACGCGATCGTGATCGGTCGCAACAATTCTGAGTTTCGAACATGGATTCGTCAAATACCCCAAAAACCGGGCATCCTGCCCAGGAAATGGTAATGGGAAATGTAGAAAAAAAGCTGAATCCACGAGTTCAACACCCCAGATACCGCAGATGCAGGAATTGTAACTTCGGGAGTTTCAAATGCGGTGAGTGGTGTTCGACAATGGACCCAAAAATCGTAGCGGCCATCGAGGCAACTTAGGCTGATTCGGATCGTCGGGTAGTTTTACGACGAAGGGAACATGAAATGGCGTTACTAGCAAGTAATGTGGGTACTGATCATGATTTGGAACGTTTAGTGGAATTGGTGGACGATTCTAGCGTGTCACAGAGCGCCAGGACCATCCGGACAATTCCTTTGTCTCTGAAAAGTCCGGGTCGGAGACCACTTCCGGACAGGCGGCGGACCTTCCTAGTATAGTGGCCAAAGTGGTGGCAGAAGAAATGGCGAGAATTGAGTTAGTGAGGAAGAAAGAACAGCAAATAGCCGATCGGAAATGGGCATTAGAAACACACCAAGGAATATTAGACACTTTCGTGAGTTATTTCGGGACAAAGAAGGCACCACGTTTGCTCGTAGTGATTCGAACAGTGCCTCAGACGTCAGTGCAAGCCGGTGGATAGGACGCACTGCAGTCCTCGACACCGCCGGGAACTCCACTACGTAACGTTCGGACCGTAAGTAGCGTTGTTGATACTGACGACTATTCACGTAAACGTAGGGGGGGGGCACTGCACCACTGGCCAAAGTGCTTTTAAAATTAATTTTCTGGTGTACATCTGGGGGTTAGGGGATTTAAATAGCAAATCTGGCACAGAGAGCATTATTGGGGGAGGGTTCTCTCTGAATTGATTAAACATGGTACACTATTTACCAATATTGTCCCTTAATTGTCACAAATCAAGGTGCGAATTTTCGGTGGTCTTTATTTTTTAGACAGATCTCCCACCTTCCTCAGGCACTTCGAGCGTTGAACGCCTTTTGACTTGGAGAAACGGGAAGTTGTTTTGATTTTCCCGCACGTGTTTGTGCTTCCGGTTTGGGAGGAGGGATAGGATGCGGCGAGCAGTGGCTCCATTTATGGAGCTTGGGAAGAGATAGGAGGGAGTAGCGCTTTCCACTTGCAATTCAATCGTTGTGTCAATTCTGGTGTAATAATCCGATT
The DNA here is from genome assembly GCA_023313725.1 of Lithobius niger. Classification (NCBI taxonomy): domain Eukaryota; kingdom Metazoa; phylum Arthropoda; class Chilopoda; order Lithobiomorpha; family Lithobiidae; genus Lithobius; species Lithobius niger. The sequence continues at coordinate 4,914 of JAHWFP010126234.1, forward strand.
GACATCGCAATGTGAGGCTTCTTGGTTGTTCATGAGAGATTTTTTGGCATTCTGGAAGTGATGGATGGAGATGCTTTCCAAAGCTCGAAGATGTGGCTCAGACTGTGTGTCAGATTTCAGAAGCATTGTGGTTCTCTTCCAAGCAATTTCGTGATTTTTGGAGATGTGGTGAGCAGCTACTGCACTTCGTTTGGCTTTCCGTTTCTCCACAGCCTTCATGTGTTCTCGAACTCGGGTGCTAATTCAACGTTTGGTTTCACCCACATAGATGGCGTTGCAGTCCGAGCACGGGATAGCATATACCGCTGCCTTCTTCTGCGGGAGGCTGCAGAGAATCTCGGGGTCATCCGAAGGGGGAGGAGGGGCAGTTGTGGTGTCCGTTGTTAGGTGTAGTTCCTGGCAAGTCGGTGGAATCATAGGACCGACGTTCTTGCTTTGGGACTTAGTGTTGTATCGGTGGTTGACCCGCGTAGCTCCAAAGAAAGTTCCCTTGGTCCTGGCAGAGGTTCCTCGAGGAGAAGGGGTAGCAGCAGGAGGGTGCGGTGGCCCAGTATCTGGAGGTGGGGGAGGCGTCGGCGAAGGAGCTGGGGTGTGGGTCTGCTTCTTCTTTGGTTGCAGCAGTGATTTCAGATTCTGGGGGTTGCGAAAAAAACACCGGACACCTCCACGGGAGAGGATTCGCTTCACACGGTCCCCCTTGCTGGGGCAATAGGACACAACTTGGAAAGGCGCTGGGGACTGTATGACTGGTGACTGGTTTTCCCGCCATCTCCTAGCCTTAGCGATGGCCTTATTAATCAGGCGGGCAGGAAAACCTAGATTGAGAAATTTCTCATTGGCTTGGATGAAGTGCTTGGTTGCATCTGCGTTGGACATCGTTCGATATTTGACGCGACGCTATTCCCAAGTCTTAGCCACAAGCTCATTCTGGAGATGTTCGACCAATCCGCCCGTAAACTCGATATTGATGACAGAGAATTTGAGCTGGACAGACGCATCCTCAAGACCCTCCTGTCAAACATCTTTGTGAGTTTCCACGAAGAGTTATTCCAACAGACCCGAGGCACCCCCATGGGGTACTCTAGTTCACCGTGCCTGACGGAAATTGTGCTTCAGTTTCTAGATGCCCACGTTTTGTCCTCTCACCCCGAACTTCGAGTGTGGACTAGATATATTGATGATACCTTCACTGCGCTTCCCGAAGACTGTCTTGAACCTGTCAAACATACCTTGAACAACTGGAGCAGCTGTCTTGAGTTTACGTCGGAGGTTGAGCAACGCGGATGCCTTCCTTTTCTAGACGTTCTAGTCCATCGACGAGGCAACTCCGTTGTCTGGGAACCGTACACCAAGCCTACCCAGAGCACTAGGATGATTCCATTCCACTCCGGGCATCCCAAGTCACAACTCCTCGCTGTGCTCGATAACGAGATGGTACAGATCAAGTATCGAATGATGTCCAACGCAGATGCAACTAAGCACTTCCTCCAAGCCAAGGAGAAATTTCTCAATCTAGGTTTTCCTGCCCGCCTGATTAATAAGGCCATCGCTAAGGCTAGGAGATGGCGGGAAAACCAGTCTCCAGTCATGCAGTCCCCAGCGCCTTTCCAAGTTGTGTCCTATTGCCCCAGCAAGGGAGACCGTGTGAAGCGAATCCTCTCCCGTGGAGGTGTCCGATGCCTTTTGCGTAACCCCCCCGAATCTGAAATCACTGCTGCAACCAAAGAAGAAGCAGACCCACACCCCAGCTCCTTCGCCGACGCCTCCACCACCTCCATATACTGGGCCACCGCACCCTCCTGCTGCTACCCCTTCTCCTCGAGGGACCTCTGCCAGGACCAAGGGAACCCTCTCTGGAGCTACGCGGGTCAACCACCGATACAACACTAGGTCCCAAAGCAAGAACGTCGGTCCTATGATTCCACCGACTTGCCAGGAAGTACACCTAACAAAGGACACCACAACTGTCCCTCCTCCCCCTTCGGATGACCCAGAGGTTCTCGGCAGCCTCCCGCAGAACAAGGCAGCGGTATATGCTATCCCGTGCTCGGACTGCGACGCCATCTATGTGGGCGAAACCAAACGTCGAATTAGCACCCGAGTTCGAGAACACATGAAGGCTGGTGGAGAAACGGAAAACCAAACGAAGTGCAGTTGCTGCTCACCACATCTCCAAAAATCACGAAATTGCTTGGAAGAGAACCACAATGCTTCTGAAATCTGACACACAGTCTGAGCCACATCTTCGAGCTTTGGAAAGCATCTCCATCCATCACTCCCAGAATGCCAAAAAATCTCTCATGAACAACCAAGAAGCCTCACATTGCGATGTCAATCGTATTATTACACCAGAATTGACACAACGATTGAATTGCAAGTGGAAAGCGCTCCTTCCTCCTCTCTCTTCCCAAGCTCCACAGATGGAGCCACTGCTCGCCGCATCTTATCCCTCCTCCCAAACCGGAAGCACAAACATGTGCGGGAAATTCAAAACAACTTCCCATTTCTCCAAGTCAAAAGGCGTTCAACGCTCGAAGTGCCTGAGGAAGGTGGGAGATCTGTCTAAAAGATAAAGACCACCAAAAATTCGCACCTTGATTTGTGACAATCAAGGAACAATTTTGGTAAATAGCGTACCATGTTTAATTAATTTCTGTTACCAAGTAAAACAATGAGCCTTTCGGCCTATCGCGGTTCTCTCTGATGTACATGATTCAAGAGAACTCTCTGTACTTTGCTATAACTGTAGATAAACAAAAAATAACTGACGCACAAACCAACATTTTACTAAAAACTTAGTCTAATCGCAGTATTACAAAATAATACGTGTAGTAAACTCTGATCACTTGCTTGATCATTTTTAATGTCGTCTGTCTGTCAGCAGCATAAGAGTTGTACAAGAAATCTCCTCGAGCGTAGCGAGATGACGCGAATGAGCGAGCGACTCCGCTAGTTTTACTGAAAACATAGCCTGATCGCAGTGTATAAAAGAGGTTAAAACAGGAACTTTCGCTCCTTCTTACTGTGCATGCTCAGTAAGACTGCGAAAGCTCCTGTCTTAATCTTTTATACTGTGATAAGCCGGATTTTTAGTTTAACCCTAATTTGATTTCGTATCCTGTGGGATATACCGTATACTACAAACACGGAAAAAAATAAGTCCCAACGCGCATCGCCAGCTTTGTGGAAAGTCCACGGGAACCCTGAGCAAAGTGGGCAATAGCAGCCAAGTGGTTAGCATCGTCCTCTCCTAACCAACAGAACGACGGTTTCGAATCGCGTGACTGTCCTAAGATACGTACGGGAGTTAAAAAAAAAAAAACCGCTGCGAGTCATTGTGCCACATTAAGGGTTAACGAGTTCACAGTGAGTGTTGTTAATAACGGCATTCAGGAAAATACTACATGTGCGTGTTTGGTTAGTTCAGATGCTAATTAAGGCACTTGCATTAAACATTCCGTTTTCATTTACTTGTTTGTAGTAAGTGCTGCACTCGGTGTTACGCATTGAACATGTAAAGTTCTCAAATTGTTTGATCGTAACAAACCTGTTATGGGCACCATCGGAGCAGAGTTCAATCTCTGGCCGATGAGTGCGAATTTCCAACCTTGATTGTGCCATTTGCAAAGGAGCTCTTTTATCCAGAATTGACTTCATAATAAGCTCGATATGTTTCTTCTGTTCTACAATCTCGTTGTTAACCTGGAAAATAAATGTTAGTTACATAACTTTTAGGGACTCTTAACTAACAGATTTACATTTAAGTAAATAAGCGCTACTCTACAGAAGTACCCACATACCTTTTAGTTGCAGGTTTAAAAAGGGGGAAGTGAAATGCTAAACAATAATTTTGTATTCTGACATCAAATGAAATGGAGACGAAAAATTTAAAAGGAAACGTTTTTTCCCCTGTGTTCCATTTATCGCTACCTGAAGAACTGGCATTTTTGCCTATACATATACAGATAAACAATCAAAATTGTTTAAGTCGAACAAACCTAATCTTTTAGTAATACTACAATGAACTAGGCTGGGAGCGTTGAAAGTGTTAATGGCTTATAGAATTTATAACACTGTGGCAATAGTGATATTGACATGAAAATGATTCAAATCAATTTACAATTTCACCGTACATGTTCATGCACTGTAATCATAGTTGGGATTCTCGATGTGCGTGTAACCTTCATACAACTAATGTTCTTTAAGCATTTGCCAAGAATGTTTTCAGTATTCAAAAACGAAAGAAGTTGGAAGACGTTCAGATATTGCTCTCGAGTTATGACTTGGTTAATAATTGGTTGATCACTTAAGTAAATAACGTACAGACTATAAGCAGGAGTGACATAAAGGAGGGCTGCTGGACACTGGAGTGTCCATGCTAATATTATCCCATGTTCCATCTCTCGATCCCATGCGGCCAGTTGTACAATGAGTTATTATTATTACTTTCGTGGGACCTAACTTACATTAAAACTGTGCTATGTAGGCTTTACCTGATAAATGTGTGTGAAAAATAACACTCGTGCTATGGTTGACCCAACCAAACTTCTTCTGACAAACAGCAGCATTGAAACGACCATGAAGCGACAAAAGAGTTTTATTGGTCAAGCCAAGGTCGACTGGGGTAGAAATTGCGTTCCCTCCTCCTGACTATATGCCAGTTCTTTGCGTGCCGAGAAGTTAACATGTCTTAGCGATGCTTGTATAAAATAATAATGACGAACTGGCCTGAGCCACGAAGCGAAAGCTACAGCATGTTTTCTGGACGACATTGTGGAATACAAACAAACTACAGTTGCAAAATGGATAGTCGCCCCTCCTATGAACATGTCTACATTTATCAGCTCTTGATACAAGCGACATGGGCACAGATGAAGTATAAACATGCAAGACTTACCCTTGCCAACTGCATGTGTAATTTGTCCCTTGCTATAGCTTCTTCAGAAGTTCGTTGTTGCAAAGTTGTGTTGGTATTGTTCCAGGCAACATACATGTCATGAGCGCTGGTGTTGATCAAAGAGTGTGTATCAGTGCGCAGACGGGCTGATGACAAACGCTCATTCTGGGCCCTCGTGAGATAGTCATTGGTTTGACACGGATAATTATCCGGATTCGTGTTGCTACACAATAAACATTGACAACATTATTTGCACATTTGTTGAGAAATAATTAATGATATTTTCAATGGACTCGTTAGCACAGCTCAACGTTTTCTAGATTCCTATTTCTTTTTAACAACAAATCTATATATATATATATATAATTACACAAGATTCGCAATGCAGTTATCGGCAGCAGCAATCTGCAGCTGCATACGATGCCATCTCCGCCATCTACTGACTGAACAGCAAATTATAAGAGTAGCAGCCAAGGCCCGCTGAGATAGTAGCTGCGCCCGGAACGCAACGGCCAGCAGCGCGAACATACGATGCCATCTACCGACGAACGGCAAATTAAATGAGGGGGGAGCGAGACGGGGGGGAGGGGGAAGAGGAGCGAGATGATGCGGAATGAGCGAGCGACTCTGCTAGTACTTTTAATGTTAAGGTGCAGTAGACTTAGCGCTTAGCCAGATAGTAGTACTGATACGCAGCTGTCGTTTGTATGAAACATGAGTTGAAACAGGAGTCGATCCGCATATAAAATAGACCTAGCATTCTCCCCTATTTGCGTTCCCAAGGTTTGTACGTTGTCTTAAAACAGCAAAATTGCATGGGTACGAAAAAATAGAGAAGGCCGAGAAATGGTGTTGAAATGAACATTTATGTAAAATTATGTAAAATTTGCAGTTTTAAAATCTGAACTACCGTGAGTACTTGGTTTTTGCACGCCTTACCAATGGTGTACAAGCTTTATACATATATTTGGCTTAGTGAGGATGGCGATTGGGACGGGGATGCAGTCAGGGATAGGCAGTCATTATGACAACCAATTTAAATGCAGTTAATGAATGAAAGGCCAACATTTTCAATCTTTTCATGGCAGCGATGAAAAAGAGCGAGCAGCCAGCAACACGAAAGGTACGTAATGTAGAATCATATTAACAGGGACATGCAATGGCCCCCGAATGAGCAGAGGCAACTTACTTTTTTTCTGGTCATTTTTTTTGTACCTTTTTCTGCCCTTTTTTGTACCTATTTCTAGCTTGAATTGCTTTTTTTTTGCACTTTTTACACTGCCCCTTCAGCAAATGTCGGCCATTTTTTTTATAATAAAGGGCACTTTGCCATGAGTGCAGGGGTTGCACTCATCTCAGCTAATCACAGTAGCTAAGCGGTTGAGTTGTTGCTATACAAATACTATGTTTGTGTGATGCGCAAAGGTTCCTAGTTTGAGCCAGCAGACAACATTAGGGATTTTTTTT
>JAHWFP010126234.1:11287-22500 GCA_023313725.1 Lithobius niger
AAGGAGAAATAAAACCTTGGTGGCCATGCCATTTTTGTGGAACAAAAATGCCTGAGGATGCCTGCAAAGTACACACAGTTGTTGAGGGCCGGCGCACTTTAATTGTTCGATTTTTTTTATATCGCTAACGTTGTATTTGTACAGAATTTTAAATTACTTAAAACTTTGGGACCTAAAAACACGAAAAATGTGTTGGCTCTTTGCTGGGGGAACGAATGGCACTCCTTCAGATCGGCTAGCAAAAAAAAATCCCCCCCGTTCCTCCAAACCTCCATGTTTACTAGGCCCAGGGAATTCTGTCAACGGCCCTGGTTTTCGGATTTTGTGTGTAAGAATCCTGCTCCAACCCATCTTTGTAGGACCAATTTGTTCTTTTTTTCTCCCCCTCAACAATTGACTTGGGAATCCAAAGCAAACTAAAGCTCACAAAAAATGATAAAAATGGATTATTGAAAGTTAAAAAATCGTTTTTTTTTTTTACAAACTTATTTGGTTGACCTGCATGAATTTTTAGACCCTCGTCAAGCTTACGAAAACATCGTTTTTTTCTCATGGCATTACAAATGGTACTTACCTTTGTTCCATTCTTTCAATACCACGATAATGTGCCAAACCAGGAGAAAACTTATTAAGTTGGTGGCACATGTTGTCTAAATTAACAGCCGCTGACTTGTTGGCCAAGTCCTTTTCAAGTTCATGCTGGGTAGTTCGCATATTGCTGCAATACATAAAACGGAACTTCAAAGCCATCCTTAAGTACAAAATAAAAATTAAAGAATATAATGGCGCGCACAGTCCGACAAGCACACACATGGCTCGTCGGACTGCATGCTACACATTCATCTGCTCCTGTTGGGACTGAAGGCCGTTCAGATCAGGAATAGTTCAGCTAATCAAATTTACAAGTAATCCAAAGAAATTAATTTTTTTAACGACTGTGCTTTAACCAACAAGATTTTCGGCCTACTGCTTCCAGAATTAGAAATAAAGCTGCGGTGATGTCTATTGTTGCCTAAAAACTTTTAAAAATGCAGAAATTTCTTCTGAAAACGATCGCTTGGGATAATCAAACAGTCACTGAAACTAGTGTAGTAAGGAGATTGTGAAGTAACTGCGTCTGTAGGAATTACGATAACTGTGTAGGAGGAAGGACTTTTGCTTTACCCCATTACCCGTAATCTTCTCTTCATCACATTAAATTGCTGCATTGTTTTAAACCGTACAGTTGTATACAAAGGAAAAGGACATTTTATGAATTTGTTACGAGAGAGATTTAAATAAACAAATTTAGTACAGAAATTGGAGTGAAGGCTGTCGCCTCCATCGGCCCCTAGAATTACCGGTTTAAAATAGTGCCATTATTTTTTTTCCTCGGGCAGATTCTATTTGATATAGACACCAACAAAAATATATCTTTTTTTAAAGATGTGCAAGATTAGAGCTGCCTTTCTAAATTTTGATTAGGTGCAAAAAAAAAATTCTTTGTCCAGTACTGGAAAACCAAAATGTTAATACGGTACGGTGTAACCTCCTGATTCAATTCCTGGCATTTATATTCCAAAATTGAACAATTTTCTTCATTTTGTGGTATTTTTAACTGAAAACTTAGCCTGTACCCAAAGTTTAACCCAAGCTAGCGAAAACTGAGCTCCAGTTCATTGGAAAGAATAATGCCAAGAAAGGCTTCTTTCAAGCTTCATGAAAAAATGCCTGTTTCTATCTCGTGCGATTCACGTTATGATTGAACTTCAAGGACCAATTTTCCATCCAAGTGCTGCATTTAAATGGCAGTTTGTCCGTGGGCTTATAAATAATTTGACCTCTGGAGCTAAGAGCTACGATATCGCATTTCTATTAGTCAAGTGGTTCAGTTGCTGGGTCTCAAGAAAGCATTTTGTTCTGGAGCAAAATCTGGAGCAAAATAAAAAAACTAAGGGGAATATGTTTCCATAACTTCCACTGTGCGTTAAGTCAAGAGCATCTACAGTAGCACAGAAACCTGTTACAGTAGTAGAGGTCGCCACCTGTGTGAAAATATTAAGAGACTAGAGGAAGCCCGTGCTATGCACGGGGCCGGTCATGAATTAAGTTTACGGACACGTTTCCCGGGACATTTTCCCCGGCACTGTTCCCGACGACTTGTAGGATTGATCGCCTACTCATGCCTGCCTCCTATTTCAATGTAGGTAGAATGGGAGAGCGCATTTGCAATGCGGGTGCGAGGAGGAGAGAAGTGATTGTTCGGCCTGACGACTTGTCAGATTGAACCTTTATTGAGTTGATCGACCACTCATGCCTGCCTCCTGTTTCCATGCACGTAGAGTGGGAGAGTGCATTTTCAATACGGGCGCGAGGAGGGGAGAAGTGATTTTCCTTTTGGCTTTCCTTTTAGCCGGCCTCCAATATTATAATAAAGATATGTGCCATGTCGTTAAGGCTAATTTAAGGTCCTTCAATTTAAACAAGGGTTTAAAATGTCAAAACAACGTCAAAGTATTTATTTAAAGAAACCTCAACAAATGGACAATGAGTTGTTCGTAAAAAATTCCCCTAGCCCACAATCAAATAAAGCAGTCGTCTGCTTCATCTTAGAGCAGTTTCGTTTTCTGTTGTAGGTATCCTACCTTAGCAAGTACCACACAAGAGTGATTTTAGGGCATATTCATCAAGGGTGGAGTGCGTGCATGTTCATTCTGGGAATTTCTCCAGCACGTGAGAAAAAAATTATTCCCGTAAGTTGGATACAGAATGCTTTTCACTCAACCTGCTTTTCATTTTCACAACTTTTCAGCTATATTCAAGAATTGAGTTGCAAACACCAGGTATGGCAATATTGGATAAACCAACCTATTCTGAACGTTACAGTAATGGATAGACCCAACTATTCTAATGGTTACAATAATGGATAACCCAAACTATTCTGATAGGTACAATAATGGATAAACCAACTGTTCTGATGGTTACAATAATAGATAATCTAAACTGTTCTGATCGATACAATAATAGATAAACCAAACTATTCTTATGATTACAATAATGGATAAACCAAACTATTCTGATGGTTACAGTAATGGATAACCAAACTATCTTGATCACATTAATAGATAAACCAAACTATTCTGATGGTTACAATAATGAGCAAACTAAACTGTACTGATGACTACAATAATAGACAAACCAAACTAATCCACTGGATGCAATAATGGATAAAGGAAACTACTCTGATGGCTACAGTAATTAATAAGCCAAACTATTTTGATGGATACTATAATACATAAACCGAACTAATTCGAAGGATAATGGATAAACCCAACTATTCTGATGAATACAATAATGGATAAACCTAACTTTCCGATGGTTATAATAACGGATGAACCAAACTATTCAGATGGACACAGTAATGGATAAATGTAACTGTTCTGAAGGTTACAGTAATGGATAAACCATGTACTGATGGATACAAAATAGCAGACCAAACTGTTCTAATGGGCACAATAATAGATAAACCAGACTATTTTGATTGACGCAATAATATGAACCTACATGATGGGTACAATAATGGATAAACTAAACTATACTAATGGGTACAATAATGGCTAAATGAAACTGATCCGATGGGTACAATACTGGTAAACCAAACTCACTCAGTGGCTACAATCATGGATAAATAGGGCCGGATTTAAGCTCTTGCCGCCTGTAGGCCTAACCATAAAGCCTCTCTTCAATGCCCCAAAACTTCCCCTCCCCCAGAGGACTGTTTAATTCAACCTCTCCACCCCCCCTCAAACCCCAGCACCTTTCTTAATTTGCATGTTCTTTTCCGATCCATAAATGATGTCAGGTAGGGCAAAAATAAAATAGGCTATGTTACTGATCAAAGTAATTAAAAGTAATCTTTTTCCGTTGCTTTTTGAACTTCAGATTAAGATATTTTAAGGATTTGCTTACTACGGCCTTGTCCATTTCTTCCCTTGTTTCCCCGTTTTTTTGTTTTTTTTTTTGCACTGAAAGCCGCTTAGTTTCACTCGCTCATGGCTATGCATTTTATTTCGCTACTACGATCAACGCACGACAACCAACCTAACACAGCGGTCACGCAAAAGTTCGTAAATAAACGTAACTACGTTTCAAAGAAAAAGTTAGTACACCATATTCACGTGTACCATATACCACCAATCCTGCGCTCAATCAGTACTGATACAACATTTAGTTGCTCGTGTAAAAATGTTGAATTAATTATTATACCCTATCTGAACAACTTGTAGATAAAAAAAAAAAAAAAAAAGCCGTTGTCAACCGCAAAATCGGTCTGCATGGTACTGTACCGTTACTGTTGTGGAAAGCATTATTACTGCGTTACTGTTGTGGAGCAGATGATAGCAACAACTTTTTTAAAGCGTCATCCGTGACAGGATGCGGTATTTTGTAAAGTTTTTAGTCTGATCTGCGGTTAGCTTAATTCTGACAATGGATAGCGCCAGCAATTAGTTAATACATATTCATGAAGGGCGAAACGTCCACAAATCTCGCACCAACTTTTCTCACGTACAATTATGTTTAAGCCATCATGCCGCCCCTAAAAAAGTGCCGCTTTAGGCCCAGGCCTCTCGGGTCTACTTACAAATCCGGCCCTGTGGATAAACTGAACTATTCTGATGGTACAATAACAGATAAACCACACCAATCGGATGGGCAAAAAATGGATAAACCAAACTATTCTGATGGGTACCGTACAATACTGAATATACTCAACTAACCGAGTGACTGCAATAATAGATAAAATGAGCAATTCTGATGAAGACAATAACGGATAAACCAAACTATGCTGGTGGGTACAGTAATAGATAAACCAAACTATTCTGCAATGATGGTTACAATAATGGATGAACCAAACTATTACGATGGGCACAGTAATAGATTTCTTGGGAAATTGTTTTGCAGAAGTTCTGTCTTGCAACAGTGCAAGAATTCACCTCTAGCACTGCAATACGAATGCCCTGTTGGTAACTTTTAATCATTACCTCGCGTTCTGACTGGCACAATAGTGTATTAACCAAACTATTCTGATGTGTGCAATAATGGATAAACCAAACTATTCTGATGGTTACAGTAATGAAGCACAATATTCTGATGGGTTAAGTAATGGTTTAACCGAACTCTCCTGATGGGTACACTAACATGCGAGCCCACTCTGTTCATTTGTTCCTGATATAATCTAAATTTTACTAATGGGTGCAATAATGGATAAACCAAACTATTCTGATGGGTACAGTACTGGATAAACCAAACTGACCGAGTGGCTGCAATAAAGGATAAACCGAACTCTCCTGATGGGTACAGTAATAGATAAACCACACCAATCTGTTGAGTACAATAATGGATAAACCAAACTATTATGATGGTTGCAATAATGGACAAGCCAAACTATTATGATGGTTACAGTATGGACAAATTCACAACAATGAAAGCTCGATCTCATAACCACGAAGAACACCAATTTTGCAAAATTCACAATTTCGTTGTTGTGAATTATTCCATTTTTCCAGTCCCTCACAGCATAATGTGTTTACATGTTTTTAATTGTTACAGTAATGGATTAATAAAACTATTCTGATGGGTTTAGTAATGGTTAAACTACACTAATCTGGTAGTTACAATAATGGATAATCCAACTATTCTGATGTATACATTAATGGAAACAACCAAACTATTATGATGGGACAGTAATAGATAAACCGAACTATTCTGATGGGTACAGTAATAGATAGACCAAACTATCTGGTCGGTACAATAATGGATAAACCAAACTAATCCGGTGGCTACAATAATGGATAAACCGAAGTATCCTGATGGGTACAATAATAGATGAACCACACCAATCTGTTGGATGCAATAATGGATAAACCAAACTATTCTGATGGGTTGGTAATGGTTAAACCAAATTATTCTGGTAGTTACAATAATGGATAATCAAACTATTCTGATGCATACAATAATGGAAAAAACATACTATTCTAATGTGTACAGTAACAGATATACCAAACTATTCTGATAGGTACAATAATGGATACACCAAACTATACTGGTCGGTACAGTAATGAATAAACCAAAATATTCTGATGGGTATAATACTGGATAAACCAAAGTAACCTAGTGGCTACACTTTGTTCCACATTATGCTTTCAGAAAACTTACTGTATGACGCCACGTTTTCTTCCACTACGAGTGCAAAAAATCGTAAACATCCCATTCGTAAACTCTAACAGTAACTATGCTGCATCTACAAGTGTGCTATCCAGATGTTTTTGCACTCTTAGTGCAAGGAAATGAGTCTTCATCCAGTCAGTTTTCTGAAAACATAATGTGGAACAAACTATACTATAATGGATAAACCGAACTATTCTGAAAGTCACACTAATAGATTATTATTATTATTATTATTATTAATTGATTATTTGGCAAATGCTTTCATAGCAGTTATTCTTGCGACCATCATAAGAATTTCACCTCTAGCATCACAATACGAATGCCTCCATCGGCCCTATTGATCATTACCTCGAGGTCTGTCTGGCACATTAGTGGATTTGGTTAATAATGGATAAACCAAACTGTACAGATGGGTACAATATTGGATAAACCAAACTATTCTGATGGGTACAATACTGGATAAACCAAACTAACCCAGTGGCTACAATAATGGATAAATTGAACTATTCTGATGGGTACAATAACAGATAAACCAAACCAATCGGATGGGTACAATATGTAATAAACCAAACTATTCTGATGGGTACTGTACAATACTGGATAAACTTAACGAACTAACTGGCTACAATGATGGACAAAGGGATCGATTCTGATGGATACGATAACGGATAAACGAAACTATACTGATGGGTACAATAATGGATAAACTACACTATTTCTGATGGGTACAATATTAGATAAACCAAACTAATCTGATGGTTACCATACTGGATAAACCCAACTGTTCTTATGGTCACAATACTAGATAAGTCAAATTAACCCAGTGGCTACAATAATGATTAATTCGAACCATTATGATAGGAACAGTAATAGATATCTTGGCAACTGCTTTTGCAGAAGCTCGTTTTGCGACAGTTACGTCGGAATTGCACCTCTAGCGTCGCAATACGAATGCCCCGTCGTTCCTATTAATCATTACCTCGCCTTCTGACTGGCACAATAGTGTATTAACCAAACTATTCTGATGAGAATAATAATTGATACACAAAAGTATTCTGATGGTTACAGTAATGAATGAAAAATATTTTGATAGGTTAACTATTGGGTCAACAAACTATTCTGGTAGTCACAATAATAAGTAAACCAAACTATTTTGATGGGCACAAAAATGTACAGGGTCGTCCACAAAAAACTGACGACCTAACATTTTCTAAATCCAACTTTTCTAATTAGCACCCCTCATAACCAGGATAGGACAAATCAAAGCTAATGAAACGGGAAGATTTCTGTCCTCTCCTGGTACTGAGGAGTGCTAACTAGAAAAGTTGGACTTAAAAAATGTTGGGTCGTCAGTTTTTTGTGGACCACCCTGTATAAACTAAACTATATTAATGGGTACAATAACTGATAATCTCAACTATTCTGATGGTTACAATAATTGATATAAACCAAACTATACTAATGGGTCAAACAAATAATGGATAAACAAAACTATTCTGATGGGTACAATAATGGATAAATCGCACTATACTGATGGGTGCAGTAATAGATAAACCACATCAATCAGTTGGGTACAATAATGGATAAACCAAACTATTCTGACGGGTGCAATAATGGAAAAGTCAAACTATTCTGATGGTTACTGTGATGGATTAATAAAACTATTCTGATGGGCTCAGTAATGATTAAACCAAACTATTCTGGTAGTTACAGTAATGGATAAACCAAACTATTCTGATGCATACAATAATGGAAAAACTATTCTGATGGATACAATAATGGATAAACTAAACTATTCTGATGGGCACAATAATGGACAAACCAAACTATTATGTTGGGTTCAGTAATAAACAAACTAAACTATTCTGATGGGTGCAATAATGGATAAACCAAACTACACTGATGGGTGTAATACTGGATAAACCAAACTATGATGGGTACAATACTGGATAAACCAAACTAACCCATGGCTACAACAATCGATAAACTAAACTATTCTGATGGGTGCAACACAAATTTGTCTAATTAATGTTCTTTTCATCTGTTGTTATCTTGGGACGGAGGGGGATAATTTTGCTAGGAAATACCTAGGATCGTTTACATCTCATAATCAACAGGAGCATTTCGGAGGCCCTCGTGCAACATTGGGTGCAACAATGGATAACCTGTACCATTCTCATGTTTACAATACTGGATATACAAAACTTCACCGAGTACAATAATGGATAAACCAAGTACGCAGCAGTCACAACTAGTTTACAGGAAAAGATCATTGGTACCACCAGCACACAACTGCTTGAAGGCAAATGCATAGAAAATCTCTTCATATCACAAACTACTTAATGTAATATACTGGCTCTTCATAATAAGTTACTTTATATAAAGAAAGAAATCACAAGGTAAAGGGTAAAGACTGGCCATGTGAGGATACACAATACACTAGTCTGAGAAAGAAAGAAAAGACAACTGCCTTGACTGGGACTCGAGCCCAGGACTTCCCGTTTACTAGCCGGGTGCTCTAACCACTGCGCTACCGGGGCGGGTACCGGCTACAGGCTCCAGGCTTCTAGTGTGGAGGCCAAGAGGCAAGTTACTTTCTCTACTTGTATGTATGTTTGTGATCTCTAGGTCACCACTGAGAAAGATTGAACAGCTACTTAGCTCGGCTGGAGCTTGTAGCCAGTACCTGCCCCGGTAGCGCAGTGGTTGGAGCTCCCGGCTAGTAAACGGGAAGTCCTGGGTTCGAGTCCCAGTCGGGACAGTTGTCTCAGACTAGTGTATTGTGTATCATCACAAGGCCAGTCTTTAATGCAGACTGCTTGCTTCGTTTATAAGTTACTTTAGTTATTACCCAAGTTTAGAGTTTACAAGTAGATTGCAGATGTAGAGCTAGCCACAACAGAAGAATATAGGTGAGCACTTCGTAATCTTTGGTCCGTGACCCCAATTGATTCTTGATGCTGCTATAAGATTAATTTTCACAGTCTAGTTTAAATACACATTAAATCAAAATGTAAAATTAAATATCATTATCACTCTATAGAAGTGAGGGAAATGGAAATTTGGAGGTTAAAAATTTAGTTCGTGTCGTAGCCTCAATCATGGTATGCACGGGTAGCTGCGAGCACTGGGGCGTCAGATTCGATAGGCGTCCTGATCCCAGCTGTACATCTCTGGCTTTGTACAGACCCGGGTTTGATCCCGGTAAAGAGAAGTGTATATGTATGGGTTTTTCTCCGATTGTTTCCCACCCATTGCATGAGGGTTTCCTCCGGGTACCCCGGTTTCCTCCCTCATGTGGCAAAAAACAGAAGCTGTCATAATGGTGGTATCTTTCAGTTGACATCTGCAGCTTGGGCCTAATAACAAGGTATAGAGCAGCATCAAGTGGCATCATTTTGGCCACGAGATACCATTTGGAGGTCATAGCTACAATGAGCACTAGATTAAAATGCAAGGGAAAAAACGACAATTCTAGTCAAGACAGTGCTTTGAGAGCGGATTTCTTAGGCTTAAAAAAAACGTTGCTTTCTCCAACAACAAAAATCGCGCGTTATAGGCTTAAGAAATCCAGTCTAATAATATTGGCTTCAGTAAGACGACCTTCTTTTCGCCCTCCAGTGCCCCTTGCAGCTATCCCAGTTACTGGCTCCACCATAGAGTTACACACAATAATACTACGTCGTGTCACTGCCCTAAAAGCTTATTGGCTGACACCTTCTATTACACCGTGTATTTTTTTTATTTTGAGATTCAAATTGTATCGTGTTGCTTCCAGGGTTGATTCAGGCTACAGGGATCAGTCATGAAATTTATGAACAGTTCTAATTCTAATAGACTTACCAAAGATGCATGTTAATTTTATTTAACATCCCATGCATATTTTCTTGCACTTCAGTGATGACATTTAACTCCTAGAGGTAATAAAAAGACAATAAGATTAAAATCTGTGGAGTAGACCGGGGTGCCCCAAACCCACCCAACAGCAACAAGGAGCTCCCCACCCCCACACCCAATTTTTTTTAACATCGAAGCACAGGAATTAAATGAACGAGAAGATGTTTCCGCGTCTCAGTTTGACAAGGCACGATGCAGAACAGTTGACAATAAATAATACTAAATTTATTACCAAAAATTGGCAAAAGGAAGCCAGGCAGAAATGCTCAATATCCTCTAACACCTGTCTAAAATTATAATTACAGACAAACAATTGTCATAATTAAACAATTAAAACAGTAAAAACAATTAAAACAATTAAAAACAATTAAAACTAATATATTAATATAAACTAGCTGTACCCCCCGGCGTATCCGGTCTAGCCAGTTCCCGAATACCGGAGCGAAATACTGTAGTGGGCAGTATGTAATAAAAAGGACTCCGACTGCCCCCTGCCTCCTCCTCCGGACTCCCCTGCAGCCTGCCCACTTACATTCTGCCATTCTATGGTCAGATCCCCACCCACCGGGTAACCCCTTTCCCATCCCGCCCCGCCGGCCTCCCCCCCCCCCCCGCACCGGGTTCCCCTATTGTGTGGTGTGAATATCCCCATCCACGCTTCCCCTCCCTTTGAACCCCTGCTGATTTGTTTTGTTATGGAAGCAAATGTCTTTTTTCAATGAGGGACGCTCAATTGCCAATTTCTCAGTTCTGATACCAAGCGCAATAAACCCAACAACGGTCGTGCATGCAGTGATTGTTACTCAACCAACTTTGAAGCTCTTCAAGTCGGCTAAAAGAGCTAACATTATTAAAGCAATATTTCGATTGTCACTGATAGTTACAGGCCACATCCGTTTGTTTGACATTGTCGGTCGCTCACCCTCTTTCATTGTAGTGCATAATAATGTTGAATTTGCTTGCCCAACCTAAGCGTATCTTTATTAATAAAATCGAGTTGTCGCGTAGGATGGACGCCCACAAGACGGCCGCAAGTAATTGATAGATCACATATCCGTTTTCATTGTCGGTCGCTCGCCCTTTTTCTTTGCTACCGTGGGAAGAATGAG
>JAHWFP010126235.1:0-15237 GCA_023313725.1 Lithobius niger
GAAAAATCCTTACGAGTTCACAGCTATTTCCAACCATTAAAGAAAACCTTTTACACATTCTTCGGTCATGACTGATGCTTACCAACCTTGAACCATGCGTATGTCTCATTTACCACGCCAACATTTGACGTACAACGTAGGAGACGCATAGCTAAATTCCCAATTTCCCCCGCAATACATGGACACTTTCCCACACAGGACTCTCCCAATAACATCATTTAATCAACTCGCAATCTTGCAAAATTCAACAGTGGTGCCATTGCGTTACACCGTATTCAAGTTGGTTACATATGTGCATGAAACAATTCCATGAAAACAATCCTTTTCAACCCATTCAATCTTTGCAAGTCGGTACTACTCGTGTGAACAAGTCAACCAGCCTAAACCATTTATAGTGCTTATTCTAATCTGACAAATTATATGTGTCGCATCGATCTGCAGGTAACACGTAGGCTAACGGTAATGCTATATTATTAAAAAAAATTTGTAAATCGACACATTATTTGTATGTCGAGACTTACAGGTTAATCAGATAAAAATTAAATACTTTAATTGGCTATCGCCAATTTGCATTAGAGGGATATCCAAGAAAAAAAAAAATTTCCTCTCCCAGGTTGGTGTAAACCTCTTTGAGTGTAATCACAGAAGAATTTACTAAAGGACATCCAATTAATACTTTACGGTTTCTATAGTCTCCTTAAAGATCCAAAGATTCAATCAAAGTACAGATGGGTATATGATAACAAGGTAGAATTAAATAATGGTAAACGTAAGTCACACAGTACCACAACCTAGGTTAGCTCTTTCTCATTGCTTTGGTTATCATAGCCTAATTGCCTAATTTTCGTCTAGTTTCACGAACCATTTTTCTGCCCTAGCGTACATTCCATTCTTTTCATGCTGCTTTTTTAATTTTTTAATTTTATTTATTTTTATTTTACACATTTGAAGTTTAGTAGGTCAATCCTCCTCACAGATATTTATTTTTTTCACCATTTCTTACCACTTATTTGTATTCTTTTTTTAAATTTATTTTTCAGCCACTGAGGTACACTCTCTCAACTACGAATTGTGATCGCAATACGAGACATGTTGAACCATTTTCATTACTGTCATCGTGGTTGATTTTTCCACCAACTCAAATCTGGGTACCTTCCCAAACCCTGGTCAGCATCTGTCAAAACCGTACATAATGCCTAGACCAGTGTACTTGTACTACCCAATCTTTCCAATGATCAGTTTACGTTGTCATGTACAACAATGCCGTTTGTTTACCACAATTCACTTCTTTGATGTCTGCTTAATTAAGTGTCACATTACGTCTTGTCTACAGAGAACCAGTGACAGAGTGGGCTACTGCACCTTTTTAAGTTATTTATCCCCAACCAAGTCTTACCCCACACAGAGCATCCCCCATCCCATAATCGGTACAAGTTTCCTAGATTATAATGCAACTTCAACCATTTCTAATGGAAAATATGTTCTAGCAAGTGACCCTCTCTATTTCATTAATTCCAACTGCTATTACAAGAAGCAGTTTCGACAAAATTCCCAAAAATGTTCACAACTAGTTGGCTACCAATGTCCATAAAATGATCGGGTCTCCATAGGTCTTGAGTTAAACCACCTAGTTACCATCTGTGAGTGTTACTCGCCCAATACGCAGTCCTAGCACGAAGTGCACACCATACTTTTCCGGTCGTTAGTGCCAAAATAATACTAATAACAAGAACATCTCGTTCGCTTCACATTACCAGAGTATCTCGCACTCTTCCACACAGCAAAGGGCTAAAAAAAATGACATCACCAGGTGGTCAACCGACTTCATACCTATGCAACTGACCTACATTTCAATCTTAGTACAAACCTGTGTTAAGTCTAGCGCTTTCAGGCATATCGTTAACCCAACAACTTGTCCCCACCAGCCAACCAGTTGCCAGACATCAATGAAGGTGCGCAATTCCCCTTTAATTTGGTTGATCCTTTCCCCACCAAATTAAAATCTCCACTTTAAGGAAATTTTAAACCTTCAGCAAGAAATTCCAGGGCCTATGGGTTTTAGCTTAATAGCAGCATGTCACCCCAGACACTACTGTTACCAGTTAATACTGTAGGCTCTTCCATTGCCCTTTTCCAACTCAACTTGCACCAAAACTAACTCCATTTTTGTACATTCCATGTCATCACCAACTTACATGTTATTACATTACCATTGTCTAGTCAACTTACATTTGTCAAGTCCAATATTATGTCCGCTAAATAATCGTTAACTTCGATTAATTATTCATATTGGATATCACAGCCACTAAATATATGACACCATAGCCGTGAAAATTTCACTTGCAGAAAAAAATGGTCAAATTTCTCCCCAATCACATGTGGGTTCCTTCTCGGAAGTGCCACTTCTAAAAAAATTCTGTTTACTCGTATGAGTTTACTTACGCGGTTACATATTCTAATTACGATGGATTTTAAATAAAATTCTGCTCTCAGCATTTTATAAACTACTTGTATTGTTACGCATGTTACCAATTTTCTTGACAATAAACTCCCCCCAAAAAATTTGGACAAATGTCACTTCTGAGAACCACGGATTTCGTAGCGTCTCATCTCAGATATTGTCTTCCTATCCCTAGAGCCAACAGTGTTCACCGTCCCTTATCTTCATCAAATGTTTTTCTTTAATTCCTGCTACAATGACGCGTGGTACAGGTGCTTGAAATTCGGGAATTTCTGCAATCTTAATTTTCCAGAGATCGTCGATTACGTAGACATACGGATGAATACACCACTCTTCGTCTGGATTTTCTCTGGCCGATTTCTCCTTAACGAGCATAGTGGTAGCCCAACGATGTGTGTTAACCATTATGTAGCCGACGAGGTAAAGTGCATAATTGATGCAGAAAAGATCGCGGGGCATCAAGCTGTTAAATACTGCATGTGCAATTTCGTTATCATCCTCATAGATCATTGCTCCTGGTGAAGTTTGAGCATGTGTTTCCTTTCCTAGCTGCAACTGCAGTGTCGGACGATCTCCTTCGAACGGCTGTCTACATGCACCTGTTTCTTCCCGGTCATTTCCGTTCTCATCTGGCTCTTCCGCCACCTCCAAATGTGTCTCTAGCGCGCCGCTCGCCTCCGCTCAATTGGTTTTTCCTGGTTGAAACTCAAACGATTTGGAAATCGATGAATAAAACTTGAAATCTTCACCGCTCAGCTCAAAAAATAAAGTTGGCACAGTGTATCTGTTCATTTGGCGGTGAAACCATCCCGTTTTTTGACGTTTATTATCTCTCACCAACTTTCTATTATTGCTGCTTTCACGTATCCCACGAGGCCGGCGTGTTCCAATTCATTTACCAACTGTTGACGATCGTCCCACGATAATGCACGCAACGCCCTGTACATATCTTTATCCTCCCAGTCACGATAGTTATCAAATTCCTTATCTACTTCATGTTGTATTTCTGCATTCCATTTTCTTCCGCAATGCTCACAACGACATTGATTAACAGCGATGAATTATTTTTCAACTTTGAATTTACTTCTGTTGCGCCGATCGCCGAACCGTTGACGCCGTCACCGTCGTCACTGGTTGAAACGACGTCTACGTTTTCTTTCGTTGAATACCGTCGTTAAAAAAATCGGTCGTTCACACTTGAAACTTCTTCAATAGTCCCATGATCTTTTGCACATTCTCTGTCACCACTTGACGTGTTTTCTCTTTTTTATTTTACTTACTCTGTCCTTCGCAGCTCAGTCCTTCAGTACAGCGTGCCGCTCATCACCATGCTAACGGTTTTCATCATTTTTGTAAATTGCAAAGTTCATAAAAATTCTCCAATTTCGTTCTCACCTTAGTCCTGAGTCCTTCGTTCAAGCGCCATATGTAAGGTTCTGTGGTTCAGCCTCATTAAGTTGACACCATCGTTTGTAACAACAAACATGGCTTTATTCGCACAAGGTCAATTATACATCCTACTCCTCTACATCGCCTGCACGGTCTGCCAACCGGAATGCTTACAACACGAGCGCATGCACGCATACAAGGCCCAATGAGGTATTGCCTCATTACAGGAGAACTAAAAATATTATTTTTTCAAATGATTCCTATCGAAAATTTGCGGTACTGATGAGTATTGAGATTTCGAGTTTGTGCATCATTTGTTTACATTTGTATTAAACAGCATTTGTATTGAGAGCAGTGTTAAAGCTCTTTGACTTGCAATTACACACAATTTAACTGATTAAAAAAACTTAGTTAATGTAATGAAACCTTAAAGTATCCCGTGTACGAAGACTATATTCGCGATATTGGATAGAGACCAAGCTAACCTCCGACTAGTCGCCACACTAGTTTTGTGGTGTGGTGATTACGAACGTTTTGTCTAGTCGTAGCATTTTTGACACGACTGCTTAAGTTGGTGCTAAGAATTCTTAGTTCTTAGCTCCTTAATTATTTTGTTTCGTTTATTTCTTTTGCTTTAAGGCTTACATTAAAGTTTTCCCAATGCCTCGCGCTTCTTTCATCCTTTTTTACAATAGTAGGCACTTGCCTAGGCACTATTGTGTACTGTACAATAATTTGGATTATTGTGCCGAATTTCCTTACGGTACTCTCTAATTCTGCTTAGGCTATGAACAGATGTCGCATCATTTCATTGGAATTGTGTCCCATTTTTTACAAAATCACGGTAAAATTGTCAGTGTTTCCTGTTACTTGTACATAATTCTGAAATATTTCTCTATGAATTTTTACTATGTTTAAGTCAAGAATTTTACTGCTATCCAAAAATACTTACCTTTAATTTTAGCTGTTTCATTGCAAATAAATCCTTTACATCCAAAACTCCAATAAAACTAAGGGCTAGTCATGCAACAGCGCTCCCCACCAGGTTGCATTAAATCGCCGAAACGTGCCCAGCTACGTTCCCGGTCATATTTTCGTAGGATGCTCATGTGTTACTACAGCTTTGTTTTAATACTGCATGGAAGGTCTAGTACGCGTTTAATTCCAGGGATTGTCTTGTTACATGTTACAAGTACGGCAACTGTGAATCTGTTCTTTTCTTTGCGGCATCTCCTGTGTATTCTATAAGGAGATCGATGCTTTTAGTTACGTGGCTCAAGTTGGGAGTATAACCAGCGTGCGAAATCATGCTACGTTCGTTGCTTTCTATGCCACTATTTAACAACGGAAAGACGTTGATATTTCCTTGTTGTAGGCAGTATATAGTATGTAGCAGTTAGAAATACCTGGGCACTTTCTCATCGATCTCTCCCTTCCACTTTTTTATTTAAATTTTATTTTTTCCGAGAATTTGCGGACCCGAAAACTTTCACGTCGCATCCCGGCTTCTTGAAAACTTTGTCTTTGGATGTGCTAATAGTAAAAATACAATTTGTTGTGAAGCCAAAAGTTCTGGAAAGAGTACGAGATCCACTAATAGCCAGCCTCATGATAAAAGATCCAGGATTATTATGCTAAGTGCAATCCTTAGGTCGTTTCAGAAAAGCTGTCAAATTTGCTATGTCAAATCACCTCTTGAAGGTATTTACGGAGGAGGCCGAAATAGTTTCATCAGTTAGTGAATTCCAGGTTGGAATTACCTGTATGGCAAAGAAATTCTGTCTACAATTTAGTGTGTATTTCGGATATCTAGTTTAAAACTGTTCATTACATTGCTGATTTCGAAGAATGGAAGATCTACTTGGAGTTTACTGAGAATAATGTTATAATTCAAGATTAAATCTGTTCCTAATCTATGAAGCTCCAAGGAGTCAAGCTTCAGATCCTTGAGACGCTTATCAAAGACATATTTTTCATGTCCGGTAGGGACTTTGTAATGGATCTTTGAATTGACTCAATGTGGTCAATATTCTTAAGCAACTGAGAGGGACTAGACTGGGCTCGCGTACTTCAGAAATGGACGGACTTATACTTATCCTTAGCTGAAACAACGTATGACAATAGCCGATCGACGGTTTAAAGCCAAGACCACAGAGTTACAGTGGGCCGAGGAGTTCAGATCTGACTGAAACCAAACACGTAAGTGTTTTACAGTTTTCGTGCTTGGTAATTGTTTGCTGTTATTGATATATGGTTAAGTATTGCTGTCATTCCCGATATGCAATCTCTTAAATTTTTCGTACGAAATTGGCAGTTACCAAGTTTCTGCTCAGGCTATAATATGGTTGATTTCAGATTGGAGTAAACAACATTCTTGGCTGCTAATTATTGCTGAATGCAGTTTTAAGTCATCTGAAAATTTTTCCTGTGATGCATTATTTGAATTACAGACCAAGTCATTCAAGAATAAAACAAACAAAAGGGGCCCAAATATCGATCTCTGTGGTACACCACTGATTAAATTAATTTTGTCGGATATCGTTCCTCCGACAACCACCTGCTGGTGCTGGGTCCTACCCGTAATGAAAGCCCTAACCCAATTTTTTTTTTTTTTTTTAGTTTTGATGAGGCTTATGTCAGCCGAAGCAATTAATGCTTGTATGGCTGAACCGGCTCAATTTTGAACATTACCTGATTTTGCAAAAGTTTGCGGCAGAAACAGTACTGTTTGCGCTTAAGTAGTTTACAATATACCACTGATTTGAATGCCTTTTGAAAGTCTACGAGTACAACGACGGCAAATGCTCTGGTCTAATGTTTCAGTCCATTTATCCAATGCCAGTCGCAATTGGTGCACTGCAGGACCACGTTAGCATAAAGTGTGCCACAGTTCTCGCCGTCACGCTCCTGGTAGGGATCTGTACTTGGAGAAAAAAATCCATCATGGACATGATGTACACGTTTCGGTTTTAGATGTTAGGAATAGTCTTTGTAAACCACGAAGGTCTTACAAAGTCTATTCCTCACATCTAAAATTTCTTGAATGGTAAGGGTGGCTGCATGTCAGCTTGAGTTGTGCTAAGCTGTTTTGGCGATCAGGCAGACGTGGCATTATCGTACATAGGTCTTCCAATCGAAAAACATCTTCGATAAATGAGCAACTGCCCGTACACGCTGCATCGTCTTCATCACCCCAGAGAGATCCGATCCCTGGAGAAAGCGCATCCACATAGTGCAGTAGTTCCTTACTGTCGAGGGGGTAGGTTTTCCGAATCGTTACTACATCCCAGCGAGTTCCGGTCTCGTTAGAGTATGGACGATTCTTTGTAGGTTTTTGTTATCTCTCTGGGCTCTGAGAAGTTCGAGTCTGTTCCTTATGTTGATCAAGGGTTGTTCCGGATGAACACCATACGATACATGGGGCGATCCAGGTTGTCCATGACTGCCTCTTAGACATCACCCGAAAAAGTGTTGAGGTTTCTCTGCTATCGCTGGGATGACGAGCAGTGATTCCTGGACCTCGTTGCTGGTTTCCTCGTCTTCCAAGTACTCAGAAGCAGAATTTCTGGAAAGAGCATCTGCCAAGACTTTTTGCTTGCCTGGGTGATGGATGATATTGAAATTGTAACTCTGCAAACGGATAGCCCAGCGAGCTGTTCTGCCTAATGACTTATCTTATCTTTAGAGAGAATTCACTTGAGAACCTGTTTGTTCGTGAAAAGGATGAATCTTTACCCGGTGACGTAGATCTCCCAGTGTTCCACCGCTTCTACGGCCGTGAGTTCATCCAGCTTAGACGAGTGGTAATTTTTTTCATTTACCTTAAGCAGTCTACTAAAAAAATCAATTATCTTGACCTCACATCCTCAGGCTGAGTAAAAACTGCTACGACTCCTTCATTGGACGCATCTGACTCGATGACGAATTGCCAAGATCCCTGATTCCAGAAGCTTGTTCTTGAGGTGCTCGAACGCTGACTGATGTTCCGTTGTCTATTTGAAGTTTTAAAAGGACTGTTCAAAAATCAGATCGAATCTGTGCAAATCAAAACGAACAATTCTATTTTCGAATTATTTTTGATTTTGTGATTTTTTCAATAAATACACTTCAATTATGTTGAAAATAGAAATTAGAATCAAATAAAACATTAACGTTAGTCATAGTCAAATACTAAAAAAAAAACAATGATAGACTCTTTTTTTAAACATGAATGCTCTGTTAATCATGTCTGGTTTCATAAGTTAGCCAATATGGCAAACAGCTGCCAAACGAAGTTCATGTTAACATGAATTGAAGGGGTGCATGGACAAAGGTGTCAAGTAACAGTTTGTTCATTTCGAGATATTAAGGGCTAAAGTCTAACAATGGCTACTCCTAGCGTAATGCTTCTACAAATGTCATTGTTGTCCCAAACAGAAGTTAATTGTTCAAAGTTCTTTGCCTTACAACAGTTTCAAGATATATCTTACACAAGTACCATAAAAAGTGTACCGAATGTAGTTAACACCTTTGTCCATGTAGAATGCCAGTGTTATGCTTGGTGCAAGAATGTGACAAAAGGTGTTAAGTGCTCAAATGTTTTACTTAAATTGAGAAAAAACATTGTTAACAAAAACATTGTTGCTAATAATACATTACAAATTTAACGATAATATGCAATGAAACAATACAATTTAAAAAGCACACAGCATTATTGCATAAAATATTAAAATGTTGCTCATTAAAAGGGTTACTCGCTAATATTCATGAACCTTCCACAAAACTATGATGAATTTTCGCGATGTATAAGGCAGTTGTATTTTTTAATCTGCCAGCCCAGCATCTAATTGAATTTTGTTAATCTGTCTAATATTTGGAAGATTATAGTTTGATATGTCCTTTTTTGGTACACCGATATTTTTAAATGGCTCTTCGTCGCTGTGACTGTGCTTGCATTTATAGGTACCAACTTTGTCAATGCGAATCCCAGTACTTCATCCCTTAAAGCTACAGTTTTTTTTTTATGTTTAATGTACTCTGTCAAAGTCAAGGCCCTTATGAATGTTCACAGTACTTCATAATGGCCCTTATGAATGTTCACTCAACACGAATCCCAGTACTTCATCCCTTAAAGCTACAGTTTTTCTTGATGTTTAATGTACGCTGTCTAAATCAAGGTCTTTATGAATGTTCACAGTACTTACATATCGATCCATCATAACAACAGTGAATGGGTATTGGTCTTGTTTCCTTTGCGGATAATGTCTCTATATTCATCTGGCTCGAACGCCTTTTATGCTTTTTTTTCATGTTTCCCTCTACCCTGTAAAAGTTTCTGTCACAATCTAAATGTCTGCCCAACAGTTTGAAACTTGTCATCCATACATCTCAATATGCCCTTCAAAAATAAATAAGTCCAAAGCAAACAAGTCGAAAATTCTTATTTTAGACCTGCAATAAGATGATGTGCTACTCGTAGATTCTGCTTAGCTGGATGGATGCCCACAAACTGATGTGGCTTCCATGCGATGTCACATTTTTTCCAGAGCAAGTGAGGGGGAGGGGGGGGGGTGGAGAGATTTTACCTTAGTTGCTTTGTAATCCCTAACCACTCGTGTACAACAGTACTTCAGCCAAATAAAAACCCTCATCGCCCGCTGCCTTTGGTTTAAACGTGTTGTTTTTCTGTTGTCCCAATGACTCGTGTGTTAAAATTTAAGTAGTGTGAAGCTGTTTCACAGTTATTTGGGAGTAGAGCAGATATAGTCGAATGTCGGTACGTTTAAAGATGCCATTCAGGCCACCTTCTCACGTTTTTTTTTCGTTTTTTTCTTTTAACCCTGAGAGGCTAAGATTCTTTTTCTACATGTCAGTTATAAGCGCTTGGCGCAAATGCAGTCCTTAAAGTGTTAAATCCAAAATTAAGACTTAATTTTTGTATCAATCCTGACTTAAATTAGTTTACCTCGTAGTACTTGCCCACCTGGTTTGCATATCTTCCTCTGGTAAATCCTTGTGTACAATCTGTTAAGGTCCTTAAAGTTGCAGCTGCATTTGAAGCAGACATGCGCATTATTTGATAATAGTAAAGTTTATTGCAAACAAAATACAATAAAAAGTAAACAACAAAGTTTACAAAGGGTTTACTAAGGGTGAGGTTTAGGTTTGAAAGCCCAGTCTTACACCAAACCCAACAAAACTTCATACATACAATACATAAATTTAAAAAAGCAAAATACAATTATGTAAGGCTAATCTTACAACAAATATAAAATAAGAGTGCACAAAAAAGGGAGGGAAGCGGTGGGGGGAAGAGTGACCACCCTAGGAATTTAAGAAATGTTGGTAAATACGGCTTTTAAATATTGGAACAGAAGGTGCTTTATTGATTTCTGCAGGCAGGACGTTCCATAACTTAATACTCTGAAAAAAGGGAATATTGGTATTTATTAGTTCTACATCGGGGAGGGGTGAAAGTGCAACAATTGTAGCTGCGTCTGGTTGGATAGTTGTGAGTCGCAATAGCCGAGTTAAGAAGTTCAAACAAATAGGATGTTTTTTTTTTAATTTAAGCGTCTTGTACACCATCACAGGTGAATGTAAAGCTCATCTGTTTTCCATGGAAATCCACTGATGTAGGTTAGCTGGGTGTTATGTGCAATGTTGATGCTCGGTGCTGTATGTATTTTTACAGTAATTATGGCATTGGTTCGCAGGTAGCATTATTATTATAGTTGTCTCTTCTTGTATTTGACCAATATTAAAAGTGTTAATGTATTTTCTATTACCATGCAGTATTCTACTTGGAAGCAAACCAAGCCTTTATTTGTGACACGTGAGGCAGTTTGATTTACTCAAGTGCAGGCGTAAATGTTAGTGAAAAGTGTACACTGCAATATCACTCAGTGGCTGTGATAGAAAGTTGATTTATAAGATGCGGTATTATATAAATTTAGTACAGTAAATGCTAAAAATGTTGAACTTTATGTGGAATGCATCTTGAATGATGCAATTATGACATCGTTTGCCTAAGGAATTTATTAAGCAATGTACGTTTCGTACAGTATGAATTTACTTATTTGTTTCGTACGAGTGGGCACTGTTGTGCTATTTTTTGACCTGACTTTTATATACGTGACTTATACATATATCTATGCTTTGAATTTCCAAACAAAGTTTGGGTATTTCTGTTATTTATGTCTGTATCACTGTATTTAATATAGAAATTTCAGTACCTGCTCTACCACTGTTTAAATGTTGAAGGTTTTGAATGCATTTCAAACGCAATTTTTTAAAATATCAGGAGGAAAAATCTGTGAACACTTCTTCCTAGTTAGTATACTGATAGTTCCACATGAGGAAATTGTGATCATGTTTGGCAACTAAGTTCCTCTGGAGTGAAAATGTGTGAATTTATTATTATTTATTAGTATTTTATTAACACCGTCCAGTCAGCATTTTAAAATAAAACAGATTTTCTATTTATTAAAATCAGATTTTTTTTTAAATTTGTAATGTGATTTTTATGTAGTTTGCAAGAATTTTATTGTAGTTGGATAATTCAAGCTAGAACCAGAAACAGAATTGTAATTTTTAAACTTATATTTTTATACTGATAATAAATTTATTATATACCATTTTATAATGATGAAGCATTTTTATTTTTTTCATGCCTATTTTGCTTGAATTAAGAATCTGCTTACGTCAAGATTCTTAATTCAAGCATAGAGATGTAAGAATCTGCTTTAAAATCCGGTCTAATTAGGCGTTTGGGTGAACAAATTCCCATTAAGCTGAACATTGTTACATAACCCCTATACGTCATACTAACCATCATACTAAAACTCGGCAACATTCCGAATTGAGTTTCACCGCCACCTTGGAAAAATGGCCAAAAGGGGCTTCCGATTTAGGGTTTTCATCCATTATCATGTCTCCAGTTGACTTTACGGCAATAGTGTAACGGCGGACGCTACGACGGCTTAGGTGCTTGTAACGCCCCCGGTTTCTCTGGTGTACGTGGAGTTTCAGCTTGAGGTTAATCGGTGTTAATGACGACTTTTTACGTTATTCAACACAGCATGGACACTGTCCCAGCATGGGGGATGAAGCGCCGGTCCTAATTAAAGGGGCTTAACCTTAAACTGTCGGTATCGCTGCCACCAACGGTGGATTTAACTGTTTAACTAGCTAAAATCTAAAAATGGGCTACATATTTAATTTTACACTAAAATACAATTAATCAAGTCTAGCAAACGACTGAAGCTTAAAACTCCTGGTTTTATTTTTGCGACAGAGAATGAAAACACTTTTACATTATAGTTTGCTTCGAAAGCTTTTGTATACCAATTATTTAAATAGGCAACAAGTTTACATTTACAAAAAGTAGCAAGTTCGGAATATACAAATTAGTAATTCACAAAATCAGACAAACACACTTGGTTTGAATAAAGTTTTGAATTTTCACATTAGAAAAAGTAAATCATGAGTGCTCCCGGAGACACCCGCAAGACTTGACAGCCGTAACTGATTAAAGTCTATCTGACAGTATGTTTTGTTATGATCAACCGTCACAGTTATGTTTCTAAGTTTTCCAAGCACAAAAAGATCAACCTCCCTTAGTTCCCTCGAGAACTGTTCTAAGTAATAAAAAGCCCGGCAATTTTACACTTAGGCATCAGTTTGTTTCAATTTGCCTTCCACAAAGATCAAACCGTCATTTAGTTTAGATTAAAAATCCATTTAAAATAAACTGGAAAAATTTGGTTTTTAGAAAGAGAACCACTCTGACGTTATGGGGAGAGGAAACCTAAGATGCCGCTACAGGCGTCTCCACCATAATATTCTCTAGCTAGAGAGTTAAGTTAAGTTTTAAACTAAAATTTAGAATATGGGTTTCCTAAATTAAACTTTCAAAAGCTAAACTATAACATACGAACCACCACCATCGTGCCCGGCATGGCATTCTCCGGACATGGCGTCTCCACTCCCGACTGGCGTGACCGGTCTCTAGCTTGAGATCTGTGAGCTGTGCTGTGCTGTGGATGCTTTGGGCTGGGGGGGTTTTATGCTGGAGAGGGGGGAAAGCGCGGACATCGAGGATAGCTGCGGGGGTCTGATTGGCTGAGGGCCTCGAGAACAATGGAAAGTGGGAGGAGAAGTCGGATGAACAAAGAAACTGGGTGCAGAGCCGTTTGAAGGAGTGGGAACATGTAAAACGGAAAAAGATAGGCCTGTTTTGAGTTTTACTCAATTGAACTTTCGGAAATGGGCCTTTACTTTGTGTTATTGGCTACGGATTGAGTATTTACATGTTTGTAACGTGACTAGGCTCTTGTTAAAGCTTGATACTTGGCTTTGGGTAATGCAGAGAACATCACTATTAAATAAAACAAGCTTTTAACGGTAAACTGCAGTGTTAAACACCACAACTAGTTTTGGCTGGGGAGGGGGGCAAAAAGGGGTTTCGAAGTTTTTGCACAGTTTGACTTTCGGATTTGGTTTGAACAGATCTTTTTAAGAAGTCTTTTAGTGTTTAATAGTAGATCAAGCTATTTGCAGATTTCGGTAGGTCTCAGTCAGGTCCAGAGGAGAACTAAAATAAACATATATACACTGAAAAATTCGTGTCCAGTAGAATGCCAGGTCGTAATATGTTTATACGTTTGGACATATGGTAGCGTTTCTGGGGGTAAAAGAATATAAATAAAGTATAAATGCGGTTAAATAAACTAGCTAGTTGAATGCTATAACGCATTAAGTTACAGAGAACATTTAACGTTTTAAAATTTTAAAGTTAAAATTCGATCGTTGTGGAAATTTTCCATATGGATTGCTGCCGACAAACACAATAAAAAATATCACACGGTAAATCGGTTGTCTGTATAAATTCTGTTACAATGCACTAAGCTAATATGTTCGGGCTTTTTGCCCTAAAAGAAAAGGATAAAATGAAGATACAAAAATA
Source organism: Lithobius niger (assembly GCA_023313725.1). Taxonomy (NCBI): domain Eukaryota; kingdom Metazoa; phylum Arthropoda; class Chilopoda; order Lithobiomorpha; family Lithobiidae; genus Lithobius; species Lithobius niger. The sequence continues at coordinate 13,797 of JAHWFP010126235.1, forward strand.
CAGAGTTTCATAATGGCGGTCATGACGAAGGTGCGATGTGGTTGGGTTTGGGCGATCTTCAAAGGTAGTTTTAATGGTCTTGAAGGTGGAAAGTTCAAAATTGGGCTTCCCCAAGAGTCTTGTATTTTGACAGGCTATTAAATGTCGAAGAGTTTGTGGAAATCGGACCATTATTGCGAAAACGGCCAAATATGCCTCGGCGAGGCATTTGGGTGCCTCGAGAAAAAAAATTTCGTTTTTGGAAAAACAGGCGTTTTTCGGTGGCGCTCGTTTACAATAGGACCAAAGTTGTAGAGCATAAAATTTTGGACAAAAATAAGTCTGGTGAAAATTTCCAAAAACCTATAGTTAAAGAATTTAATGGTTTAATTGTACACTGCCTCTCGCATGTTAGCATTTCTCTCTCATCACGGTTTTAAATTGTAGACAGCTGCATTCATAAGGAATGGGTTTATGTCAATATATGCCGGATTAAGAATTGAAGATGAATAAAGCTAACGAATACCGCAAACCGCATGCGTTTGTCTAAATAGTTGGCAAGTTATCATGATTTTTATTTGTTGCATATACAGTTAAAATCTTTTATAACAATAGACCAAAAGCCTTTGGAGGTTTATCTTTATAAGCAATTGTGTGAGAGCTTAAAAATTTGCATTGTTTTAACAGGTGTATTGTTGTAAGAGATATGGTTATCGCTCTTTGATTTCCACTCTTATGTTATTGTAGCAATATTTTCTATATAATGGGGTATATAATATGTATGCAATATATATTGTATATAATGGGGTATTGTGTACTAATGTTTTAAAACTAATACATGTTTTAATACAGTTATTTGGTTAGTAATGTGGTAAAATACCTTTTAGTTTGGCACATTTTCCTTCAGTCTGCTGGTCAATCTTGGATTTGGCCCTGAAAAAACTTGTAACAAAAGCAGTTAGTCTAAAACATATGTTTTATAAAATACATCCGAAATCCACGGAAATCTAGCCACGGAAAAGTTCCTTGAGTCGGGGGGGGGGGGATGCTTCCCCTAAGACAGTTTTAGGCTGTAACTCCTTAACCGTCAACAAATCGAAAGGATAATGTTAAACAAAACCGCTCTGCACACAATTCTAGATTGGAAAGGTGATATACATGTTTTACGTAAACACAACCATTGAACTTCAAGCTCGTGTTTCTAGTATTTCACCCTGAATTGCTCGAGCGTTCCTTTTCGGTTTCAAAGTACTTTTGCGAGCTCTCTTAATAACCCAAAATGGACAGGCTTAGGATTTTCTGAAAGTTGGGGATCTCTTCTTTCCATCAATCCTAACCAACATTATCAATCTTAAATAGGGACGGTCCTACACCTGTCTAAATATTAAGTGATAATGGGTTAGCGGTGAAAGCATATCGTGATTTTCGATTTCAAACGGCTACTGTGAGTGCTCTAATAACC
>JAHWFP010126236.1:0-50613 GCA_023313725.1 Lithobius niger
TTGAAATCAGAAATCTTAAGCTGGTAAAACAAGATGGCGGCCAGAAGGGGGCAGCCACATATTTCTATTGTCACTACTTGTAAAAATAAGCCAGTGCAGCCCTAAGAAGGACAACGGACACAGTCTTTCTCGCTAACTTATTCACACGCTTTTATGTTTAAATTCCAAGATTTCTTTCACTTTGCATATGGAATATAAAAGCTAGAGTATATAGTTACGCAAATTTCTTAACGACCTCTGAACGCTTCCCCCACTTTCAGCTTAACAAAGACATTATCTCATGCTTCTTTCTGGTTGGTGGCAAAGCAGACACACGATATTTTGAATTCTTAATAGAAATTCATAAACGGTACTTTTTTGCGCCGTGTTGCGTAATTGGCCGCGCCGCGCCGCAGCACCGGAAGCGGAAGTTGGAGTCACCGAGTGGCACGATGGGGAGAACTGAGGCGAGGAGGGGTGTTGGGGTTGTGGGGGGTGGGGTTGGACGAGGGGAATACGAAGAACAGACATTTGATGCGCAATTAATTTCGTAGTCAAGCTTCTGGGAGAGACGACCCTTGATCTCGTCGGCATTTGTAATAACGTGGTTTCAAAGCCAGCTAACAATTACTTTTTTCTTTATTAAAAGAAAAGTAATAGCTGAAATACAGACTAGTGAAAAATAGATAAAGTAAAATGTATCGCGCAGGGATTGAAAGCAGGCTGGATTATTTTCTTAGATGTTTAGATCACTTTATGTTGTTTATTTTTGTTAGTGACACGCGGCGCGAAGCAGTGCAAAGGCACTACTTATCATGTGCTGATGTCAGTGGCGTACACGGGGGGGGGGGACTTAAACAGGATAATAAAGTAATGTTTTGCAACGATGTGTGTGTGTGTGTGTGCACTGATTGTTACTGAAAGCGACAAGTCATTGACTTCCTTCTTGCTTAGCTTTGTGGCCAGTCCCTTGTTGACGAAAGTTCATAAAAAGTTGTCCATACGAACAAAATGTTGGTCAGCAATAATGGCGATTGGTCAACAATGTGTGACGTCATGTATTGGTGCGTGATTGTTGCGTGGTTTTCTTTTTCACTTATTTGGTGATTATAAAAATAGATATAGACAAAACATTCGGATTTCTTAACTTTCTTCCAACACATATCTCGTATTTGTAGCCTTCTACTTCTACAGGAGAAGACAAACAAGCTGCCGCAAATTGCATCTTTTTAAGTGGTCTACTAGCAGAGAAACTCACTTTCACTCGCTCATTCCGCATCACTCAAGGAGATTTCTTCTCGCAACTCGTATATGATGCTGACAGACATTCCACACCAAATATTTTGAAGCAATATGACGCCATTCATCTATTAGTGCCACCCCAACGATGTAATGTTAGCACTGTGCATCCATCTGCTGGGGCCAATGACCTATTAAACGACCCAGTTTGTTTCCTATATTTGTTACTGAAGAAAAAAATGTTAGATGCTACAACGGATGTTAGTTTATTTTACCTCACCTGCAGTTTCATTTCTCTTCATTTAGTTAGGAGCCGGACGAGCTGCTTAACCACTGCGCCATTTTAGCTCGAAGAATTACCCTTTGTTTACAACAGATAATAAAATAATGTTGAGTGTGTACACCTCCAGCCAACCCCCCCCCCCCACCCCCCACCCGGGCACCAAGCAAGACCTTAAAACTCTTTCCTGACCTTTTTCCGTATTGCATCGGTATTTGTTTTTTCCACTGGTCTTAGTCGTGTCATTCTGCCTTGCTTCGCTGGGAATATAGTTTTCCCTCTGGAGCTAAAAACCCTCTCCCATGAAAGTTATAATCGTAGGTACTTAAGACGCTGTGCACTATAGCTGATGTGTACTACGCTGTACACATCACTGTGTACCAGTTCTGCCTCCACACGAATTCAGTACTATCCTTACCATTTCAGTCATATTCACTGTTTTCGCTGCTTGATAGTATTTAAAAACGTAGTACTATCTACAAAATAATATGACTTTGGTAATTGCTTTCAACACTTGCAAGTAGAACCCCGCTTTTCCTACCATATGATGAAACGGTTGCGTATCGCTAAATCTACCGGGAGCATCTATAGCTAGCCTACTTATACCTATTACTCCGGAAATGCGTTTAAGCTAATGTCGATTGCGGTATGTAAAGGATCCTAGGTATTTCACAGGTAGGCTATTTCATTTTCGGTGCCTGTAATTAACTTTCTATGAAAATTGTGACCTTGGTAATCACTTTCATTACTTGCAAGTAGAATCCCGCTTTACCTGCCACACGATGAGATTGTTGCGTATCGTATACTCTACCGAGAGCTACTTATCTATTACTTCAGAAATGCGGTCGTGCTGATGTCTATTGTGGTATGTAAAAGATCCGAGGTATTTCATAGCAAGATTGTCCATCTCCGTCCCAAGATAAGCACTGAAACATTCACAACAACCTAACATGTAAAGAGACGAAAGTTGGGCATCATTGTGCTCGAGGAGATTTCTTGGTGCACACATGCATTGTGTAGTGAGCGAGCTTCATTACTCTCATAGTTTCGTTGTCCGACAGTGAGTTTTCAGCAGTTCTGAGGCCTCCCACAGTTCTCTTAGTGCTCTGCCGGAGATGCCCTTAACTGATCATACTCCAAGGTAGCCAAAGTTCACCTCGGCCAAAGGAATTAAGCAAGAGTGGCGCAAGGCTTTGTTAATGTATAAGCTAGGCCTACAGTCAGCACTAAATCGTATCCAGAACTAGTGGTGTTTTGCCACAATTGTAGTAGATGGCTACTGAGGAGACACATCATCTCTAACCAAGCATGAATTTAATCTTTTTAAGTATGAGAGCTGTGTTAAATTAAAAAGTAGTGATCGCAGGTATATCCTTGTATTTTAGTATAGGTCGGTGAAATTTCCATGTCTCGAAGGAAAATAGGGAAGATGCACCAAAAAATCGAAGGGGGGCACCAAAGAGTGAAAGGGCACCAAAACGCCAGCTTACTCGGGCACAAATTTACCTTGAGCCGCCTCTGGCAACGTTGTATTTCGTGTGTCAAGGCAGACATCCATCTAAGGCACAAGTAATATTCACGTTTGTGCCAATTAAGTCTTCATGACTATACATAATTGTGACTCATTTTCTTAAAATGATATTTTTTTTTGTTTATACTACATGATTAGCAAAATGTGTAATGCACCAGCAAAACCATACCAGAACGGAAAGTATAGAACTGTTAGATTCCGTACCAATACCGAACTGAACTAAACTAAACAAACAAAAAACACAAAAAACATTGCCGTTGCTTTTCTATCGGCACCTTATCAAGTTCCTTTCACTTGCAGTGTTTTTAAACTTCTTTTTTGGACTTGTCACTTATTATAGGGCTTCAAAAAAAATTGTAACAGTATCTTAATTTATTATACGTCGTCCTTTGAACTTTTTCCTTGTTTTTTTTTTTTTATAAAAGCTGAGCTCCTTTAACCAGAAGCGTATGAATGCACACACGGCTGTAGAACGTGGGAGTTTCCATGCTGTAACTACCACTTCATATTCCATCCATTGTCACTAGGTCGTCTGGGACAGAAGCAGTGGGTTTCGCTTCCTGGTTACAGGCAAGTTGAATTGGCACTGCCAATGTGTTATTTTACCAGAGCAACGCTAAAAGAAGCCATTTTAGCGGCACTCGTACGAAGTGGCGTTGAGCCAATCGGTGAGAAACGCGATTTCCCGCAATCGGCCTTGGATTAAAGAAGCCATATCCCCCCAGCTTCAAGACCGTTCAGCGATCTTCCACACAGAGTAGCCGCATACCTGGAGTGATCGTAGCACGAGTGATATTTTCCGAACCGATTTATTAGGTTCAAATTTATACAACGTATGTTAAACGTAGGATGTCCCAGAAAATAGTTCCCAGTCGTTCCACAATTGGCCGCATGTGGTCGCGGGCAGAACGAGAGCTGGAACATGCGGTAATAATAATATGGATACTCCGTCCAGCCGTACGGGCTCTCTTTCGTGCTACTCCAGCTGCAACTCACACTCCAAAACTTGCCAATATATTGGACGTTTACTTGCAGGATGAACTATTACATTGGACTGAGCTTACTGGATCTTAACTTAAATGTAAACACGAACGGTTATTAATAACGCACTGACATGTTTCTAACAGCTTGAAGTTCGTCTGTTAAAGTGGTACGTTCACAGTGAGATACTCAAACTCGCAGATGATACCTTTGGCCGCGAGAGAGAGGTCTGCTTTCGGCTTTTGACTTTTTCCCCCATACACGTCTCCAGGTATGGTCGACGAGTTAAAACTTAGCTGGTTGTACGGCACCAAACGTCACACATGGCGAGCACTAATTGCCTGTTAAGCTATTATCATGCCATGACTAATGATTAGGCATGACGTCTACTGTACAACTTGATTATTTCGTCCCAAGAAACACGGGCACGACTAGCAACTATAACAGCTAGTTGTAAACCGCTGCGAAGTCGAATAATAACCCCGAGTTGGACTTTCATGCTGTCACGGAATTGAATAGGGAACGTGATCAACGACGCAGCTACGGGCCTGAAGCGCTCCTAAGAAACGACTTTAAAACAACTGCAGTCGGCCTCAACATGCACGTGCTTGGGTCTGGTTGCCAAGCAACTGCACCCATTACTGTCATCGTCGAGTGTGATGGCTAACGTGGCGTAGCGAGAGAGAGAACGAGGCGTCGGCAACCAGCATATACGGAATCATCAACCCAGTGGATGGAGGTCGCTGCAGTCGTGAGGGCGAGCCTCACTATTTGGAAATGACCAAGATAAAGAATAAAGACGAAAATGAGGCAAATACGGTGGGAGAACTGAAAAATGATCTTTGTTATTTCTTCAGAGATGTTCGAGTTTGAATTAATCCTAAAACAGTAAATAATTTATGCGTGGGCTAAGGCAACAATGTGTTAACTGTAACCCTTGGCTACGTTTTGTACACTAATAAAGTAGAAATGGTCGTTCCTACATGAGGGCAGCAGAAGAATGTACCGACATCATTCACACCCTCAGTAACATCCTAAAACAAAAGAAAGTTTAACCATTTCATTGTAAATAGTCATCCATTCCATACTTTAATTGTCTTTTATGCTAAGACGTAAAACGGCTTGTAATTATAAGCGAAATATCAAATAAGGATGTTAGTACATCTTCTGCTCTACACAAAACAAAAACGTTCTATGTATTAAGGTGTAACGAGTACAACATTACGAATATGCATGAAATCACAAATCATAGAGTAACAATGTACAGTGCTTTTCAGATTATGTTACAGTTTGATTGTTAATTTGCAAAAGTCTTGTTGAGACCAAACGATGATGACGTCGTATTCCTGAGGTTATCTTGAGGCACAACTTGACTGTTCAAACATCAGCAAAACGGGATATTGCTATAGCAAAATATCCGTTATGTTTTCCGTTCAGTGCGTTGGTGATACAACCTACACTGTCTCGGAATAATGTGAAAATACAGTAAGGTGAAAGAGAATGCATTCAGAATAGTGGGTGATTCGTGGTTATAAGTAATTTAAGTAAACGGGAAACAAACTACGGGAAAAATGGGGAGAGAATATGTATGTTATGGCAAGCCAACCTTAAAAAAAACCTTAGGTAAAGGTGTGTGAGTCAGTCGGGCGAAACAGTATGTGACGTTATCACTGACACATGAGGCCTTTATGCCCGTGCCCCCTTCGTAAGTCGATTAAAGATGACTCCCTGAACCACATGAGCTAGGTACCAATAGGCATGTACGAGCACCCCGCGAGCAGAGTGAGCAATATTAAAACATAACGAGGGTGAAAGATAGGACGCAATGCATGCTACGCTTCACACAAACACATATTTCCTTTATTTCATGTCCGATTTTCTTGGCGTTGCTTTAAACGGGATCCTTTATTTGTTAAAAGGACACCAGAATTGTTACCCGTAGTAACAGTCACAGTGGGGTTGAACACGCTAAAAATGATCCAATTTCGGACTAAGTGAGCAACGATATTTTGATGAGTATACTGAGAAATCTTAAAAAGACCTGTCTTTTGAAATTTGTAACCCTTCGTCGCAACACCCACTGATCTCACTTGTAGACACATGCACAACTAATTGTCACGAAGGAAGGAGAGCGCGGAGTGCACTTTAACTTCCTGGTTTGGAGGAGAGGACGGCAGGAGGGAAACTCCAGCCAGTCAGGAAGCAGGAATTACCTGGCAACCAGTGGGGAGTGCACTAACAAGGAATCTCAGGAGCTGTAGTCTGATAGGCTGTAAAAAGGGCTCCAGGATCTGACATGCACCCCTAAAAGCTCATCCGAGGAAGCCCGGTCAGAACATCACCAACATCAGACCTAGATACTACCAACACACTACAAAAGAGTTCTTGTGGGAAAATTTGTATTTTGATCAAGATGGCAGATCATAACAAAAAGAGGAGAAGAGGCCAACCACCATCAACATCAGTGGCGATGCAGTACCGGCACCTGAATATACTGGCAGGAGGAGATCTGCTACAACAGCACTACAATATCAAATAGCAGCGACAGGCAAATCCTCGAAGGCAATAACGGGAAACAAGCGTAACGCTCCGGCAGTCTTGGCCCCACCATCCCGGGAGAACCAACCTGCACCAGCCGGAAAAAAGAAGCGGGAAGCCAGCAAAGCATTGCCGCTCTCCAGATGGCAAGAAGCACGAAGTGAAGGTCTGGACATCAACAACCGACCGTGCAATGCAGGCCCTGGAGTTGTGAGAACATCACGTCAAAACTCAAGTTTCGACAAACTCCCAGGGCCACATGAGTTTCTGGTTCAGAGCTACCTCGTCTCATGCCAAGGAGCTTTGGTAAGAAGAGTTGAAGAAGTACACTCTGGCCATGGGAACTCTTCACTCACCCCACAGTCAAGAAAGTAAAGCCCAAGTTCATATACGACGTCCCCATCCTGATGAAGGACCCTTGGACATTGGAACTGTTGGTGCGATGTAACACAAAAACAGCTGCTGAAACAGAAAACTTGATCAACCTGCGTGAAGCAATTGACAATGGCACATCGGCAGAGTAACCGATCCCAAACTCCAGCACAATGTGCAAAGGATGGAAAAGAAGAGAGGGAGAACATGCAGGATATTGATGTGCTGAACGTAACAGTATGGGTAAAGTGTGTGCTGGTGAAACAATAGTTTTGTTTTTTTAAACTTTCATGCAAAGGTCATTCAGAAGAAAAATGAATGAAGAACTTTTTGTTTATTTTGTACAATTCTGATGCACTGCATTTGCACAACTGAAGATAGTTGTGTAAAATCTTTTACATTAATGTGCAAATAATGTGAAAGAAGAACCATAGACAAATTTTATAATATTAAAAAATATGTATATGTAGCGTTATTTTGGGGTAGATATTGCTCGCGCTTAAGTAAAAACTTAGGGGAGGGGAGATGTAACCGGCTCAAACTAGTTACATTCAATACTCTGTGGAATGGGGAAGCTACCAATTTCTAATTCCCCTCGCTATTGAGTAATCTTCTGCGGATATTAATCGAGGGTAGGAATTTACCTTTGTCCTTGAATAATAAATGCTTAAACATGCTGAAGTACTGACTCAAGCAACCACATTGACTCAAACTTCCTGCGAGAGAATCTGTTGTGTAATGACCACGAACCTAGGAAAAATAATTGGTATGTCACCAATTCATGGAATAGGGAAATTGGCCTGATATGCGGAAGTAATGTGTCATTGGTCACCCCGATTACACATAAACCTATCACCGGATTCATGTGAATTTTATTGTTTCTGGCTGGTAGTATGTAGCATGGTAAAGTTTTAGTTGGTCTTTGGGGTCCGACTGAACGTTTGGTTTACTGTTCAACGGCATAGCCTTCTGACTCAAGGGACCGGTTCGCCACGAAAACGGATGACCGGTGCCCGACTGATATTTATCGTAAAGATCCCCTAGCTTTGCGGTAGGGCGAAACCTAGAATTTGGGTGAAACTCTGGCTTTCAGGCCGCAAATACCGATTTAGTTGAAATATGAAACATGATCGATTTTGTCGACTCTAGTGTAAGCGATGTGTAAAGTTTGATATTGGTAGATAGCTAAACCGCAAAACGCAAAGCATTCCACCGCGAAAAAAATTCCATTAAAAAAAATTATTTTTTAACCAGGGTGAATGTGAAGATTTGGAATATGTCAGTTCGAGCTTTGCTCCCAAGTCATTAAATGCTAGCTTTGGAGCTGGTTTCAGGGCAAAACTGCAGTTTTCTTGGAAGTTTGAGTTTTGTTTTTTGAAACTGAGGCAGCAATAGGAGTTCTAGGTTTAAACTGGGGCCTAAATTCGAAAGAACACGATTCCAAATGTAAAGTAGGTAGCCTGAAGCTATAGCTTGCTGAAACTACACTTGTTCTCTGCTTGTTATTCATTGTGTTAATACAGAGGTGCAGCGTAGAATAGAAAATGAGCCATTTGCCTTGTGAACTGTTGACGCCAATAGTACATGAAATATATTTTAAGAATAGGTTGGCTATCGAAACGACGCAGTATCGAGATCGTTCACAGTTGCCTCGTATCTGTTGTCACAGTATGTAACAATACTGTTGGGACCAGAAGTTTGTACACGAACTGAGCCTTTGCTTTTGGTTAGCGGGGATACGGGAGGTGATAATCTTAAAGACGAGGCATTTCGTTCTGACATTCTTGTTTTGAATTTTAAGCAACAACATTTGCAAGGATTCCTAAACTTCGACTTAGGTTATTAAATACATTCTCAACATTCTTTCTAGTATGAAGAGGTTCAGAGGTTTTTCCACTTCTACAAAAGTGATGAAGTGGGTGACACGGTGGCCATTGTTATCAGCAGCTTGAAAAATAATTTATTAGTGTGGTGATTAATTGCGGGCAAGAAGTTCAGTAATGAAGGACGCTTTTGACAAAACGCATAACCCACAAAAGCTGAAACGGAAAACCACTTTTTAATTTTCAGCCGAAATCATGTCTTTTTTTGGCGTTGGTCACTTGCAAAACAAGGCATGGACTTTTTAAATAAATAAAATATAAATCAAACTTACAAATAAAAGGTTACTTACAAGATAAAAACATTGTAAAGCAAGAGCATGTGAAATGATTGAAGTGTCATGATACGAGGTACGTCACGTCAAATGACTTGACCAGATTTCGTACAAATTACTTACACGCACCGAATAATACAACTTACACTATTTTCCCACATTTTTAGTTGAAGAGGTGGGCTAAAGGCCTACACAATATCGGCTAAGAAAAATTGAGTCATGTACTCAATTAAGAATTTTCCTTAGATGGAAAAATGGTGTTATGTTCATTGTGTATATTATTCGCTCCATGTAAATAATTTGTAGGATATCTGGTCGAGTTTCATGACGTGTTCCCACTAATACAACGGCGCTTCAGTGATTTCACATGTTCTTGTTTTGCAATAATTTTGACGTCGAGTAAAACAACCTTTCGTTTGTAAATGTTTTATATCTTTATAATAATATCGGAGACCGGCTAAAAGGAAAAGGAAAGCCTAAAGGAAAACCACTTCTCCCCTCCTCGCGCCCGCATTGAAAATGCACTCTCCCACTCTACGTGCAGCCTAAAAGGAGCCAGGCATGAGGGGTCGATCAATCTGACAAGTCTTCGGGAAGAGTGCCGGGAAAATGTCCCGGGAAATGTGTCCCGGGAAATGTGACCGGCCCCGGGCTTCCTCTAGTTGATATATATGAGCTTGTAAAGGCTGTAACCCCCCCCCCCCCTCGTTTCAAATTCCACCGCATGAGACAAGGCCATCTGGGAGAGAAGTTGGAGATTTCATTTCCGGGCTCCAGGCCAACTGATTCAGCAGTGATGGAGTCTTATTTTACCACTTAACCCGTCACCCGCGTGAACTGGTATTCAGCCGGAACGCAAGGCACACAATTTATATCCCAGTCCGACGGTCTTGGTTTGAAGTAAAGATATTCCTTACTCGCGTCAAGGTACTTTCAACGCTGCTGCTTGCGAATTGCTGCGCGCTTGAACTAATCGCGGCACGAGTGATATTTTTCACACGCCAGGCTTGGCAGTGCTCTGGAGGTGGACCGGTTCACTGGTTCGAACCAGGGTCACGTCACTTGAATGAAAAGTAAGTGCATAACTGAGCAAAAAACGGCTTCGCCGTTTAGAAAAAAAAAGATTAGAGCTCGTATCCCCATACTCACAGCCCTGAAGGTACACGAATAAAAACGGATTAGAGTTCACTCGAATGCAAAGAACTATAATTTGAACTATAATTTGTGGTCATTTTGTGTATGCATTTTTATCTTTCAATTGTATAGCGTTTTGCTGTTTATGGCGTCTATTTTGTGTGTGTTTGTGGGTTTACGGTTTGCGAATTGGAGTTCAAATTATAGTTCGTTGCGTTCGAGTGAACTCTAATCCGTTTTGTTCGTGTACCTTCAGGGCTGTGAGTATGGGGATACGAGCTCTAATATTTTTTTGCTCAGTTAATTTGTTGGCTTTTTTCGCTTCCATTTTATATGTGTCCACCGATTTTTGTTTTCGAAAAAACGGAACATTAGAAATGGATACTTATGCTTAGGTTCCGTCGAAGGTTTGTCCCATGATTATTATTTGATGGCAACACATTAGCGTATTTCTGGATTTAGCATGCGTCATCTCGATGAGTAGTTGATTTTGGATTGTTTCAGTATCGTGGCAACAATAGCGGAAACAATTCAACTGGTTTCCCGAAGCCTGCATTGAAAAAGTAAATAAGTCACTCAGTCATGTCGGCCGCCTAATTTAGAGGCCGTAGGCTTCAAAATTTAAGATTTCGCACCCTACGGTTTAAAACTTGAAGATTTAAGGCAAAATCAAGACCATTTAATTTTGGTTCTCCACAACGAGCTAGCTAACTCAAACAACGACAATGTTAGCTTCCCGGCACCCAACCATCGTTGCATCTTTTTCGAGTGAGCTATAATCCGATATTGTGCGCCTCGCCTATTGTTACCGTATTGGTACATGTTGCAGCATTGTAACATTTTGACATTGTCAGCCGCTCCGCCTCCGCCTCCTCCTCCTGTCCAATTTTCTGAAATTCTCGTGCGCAAACGAACTCTAAAATAAGCACTGCCTGCCTGTACAGTAAAGGTGGCTTACTGTACTACGTTATTCTAGTGTATAATTTTCGCTGATGGCTTGTTTCCCGTTTTCCTTTGTCTTTTGTTCGATAACTGGGTGCATGAGGTTGCGACCCACGACAAGTAATGAAAACATGGGTAATATTAATACAGTCACTTCAGCATCAGACCTTACGAGTCTTTATTTGTGCCACTTCTATTACAATCATATGCCCCCCCCCCCCTTCTCATTACTTAATAGGTACCGTACACTTTTAGCATATAAATCGATCCACTTCTTGTTGTGAGGAGCTTAAATTCACCCTGGAATTTTTTTTCACTGTGAGACATCTTGCATTTGGCGAATTAGTCATATCTACTGATATCAATCAAACTTTACATTTAGCTTATAAATATCCGCAAATCTCTCGATCTTTTTTTAAATTTCAATTAAATGTATTTACGGCTGAAAACTTTTCAAAGCATCGCCCTCACGTCACAGATAACAATACATTCCACTGTACGTCTTTTGCAGAAATAAGGAATAAGTACAACGATCCCCGCAAAAGCAGTACCATCAACAGTGGTGTCGCTGCTTTCGTGAGCGAGTTTGGCAAAATTAAGAATACGTGTGCCACATAATTCAACTAATTAAAAAAACGTAGTTAATGGACTGAAACGATAAAATATTTCTTCAACATAATCTCTATTTAAAAATACATTCGGTCATTATTATAGCTTAGTCCACTGTTGCCTTAATTAACCAGTCAATGTACAGTACCATTCAACGGACCATTTAATGGACCATTCAAGCCACAATCGTGCTGGAAATTGAAATGTCTCCATTTTGGGGGAAAAGATAAGCTAAGAAGTGCGGAGGTCTATGCGGATTCATGCGTTTGTCGAAATAATTACATGGGGTTAGCCACGAAGAAAGCAATGTCACAAACTACATATTATACGATTTACTTTGTGGAATCAAATACCACTGCTATATAGGTGGAAGAAAGGAATGATGTAGTAAACCATTGCCGAATGAAATTAACCTCAGTCGACTTTACGTAAAAAGCATGACTGGCGATCGCCAGAAAATAAAACGCGTATAAGTGATTGAAATTAAAGGCGCCATTAATTTCAAAAGTATGATAGGCCCACTACATATGCACTGTATTACCGGCATACTAACCCATGTCTTTACTGATTCAGGGTCTAAAGTAAAAAGAGGTTAGAAAGGTGCCAGAAAATCTTTCAATACCTTTATTGAAGATGCCACGTGGGAATCCGACTGCGAAGTTCGTAACAATTCCCCAGATCCTCAGCTGAATTGGAACACACATTAAAATATTCCTCTTAAATGCTCCAAAGTTCACGTTATGTTCTAGCGTTCGGACGCATTTACGCAACGACTTGCAACGTAAATTTTCTCGCTCGCTGCGAATTGATACATACTTAATATTAAATTCTCTGGTTGCTTTTCGCCTTTAATGGAGCAAGTGGATTTTGAATTGTCTATACATAGCAACCATGGCAGCGATGCGGACGGAGTTCCTCTCCTCGGGGCTCGCTGCACGAAGTATGATGCACGCGGAATGACGGCGTCGATTTCGACAACAACAAAACAATTATTGCTAATGCAGTATAGAATTGTGGACAGGTTTCTAAATGCCAGTAATAAATTATTTGTTATCGATTCAAACCCGAAATGGGCGCCATGTTGGATTTTATCGCCGTTTGATCATCACTGCTGTGTTTGTGATGGCAAACTTAAGAAATAGCGAGAAATTAAGAAATGTTGTAGTAACGTGTAAAATTAATGTTGTACTTGGTTCTTTACCATTGTTGTTATTTATAATACATTTGAATGTGTAATGAGGTGCTCTGTAATGTGGATAATGTGTGTAATAGGTGTAATATATGATAGGACAGATGGCATGTGAAGGCTAACATCCTGTAAATAAACCTAAACCTAAACCATTTGAATGTGTATGTATTGTCGTGTTCATCTACTTAGACTAGAGTTCTTTTACGCCGAACCGTAGGCGATATTCAGCAAAGAGGAAAATGATCAGCAAATATTGCGATGGGGCATGCACGTTCATTCAATTCATGGTAGCAGTGAAAAAGTAAGACCCTTTTTATTCTTGACGGACGGGCAGGCGTCCGGCGATGTGAATGTCGATTAATAGTAAAATCACTCACAAACTAATTATTACGACAAATATTATGACGGAAATCTCTGGGCAACCATACTCGGGGCCCCAGCGGAAAGAAACACCAGTGCGACAACAAAGGAGACAGTGTGAAAACATGGTGGCCTAACAGCACATACAACGGGACCGATTAGTTTAGTATAAACTAGCCACTATTCGTAAATCATTAACGATAAACTAGCAAATAGTTTCGATAAGGTCTTGACATACATGTGACCGTATATCCATATTCTGAACTGCACCTTAAAGTAGAACACACAGAACCAAAACCGTTCTGGAGCGGTCGCTCTGTCAGCTTTTCGAAGAAACCTGGTTACGAATTTTCCACCTCAAGGACACCTTTCAGAATAAGGCCCCTAGTCTTTTTTTTTATTAAATGTTTCGGCTTTCAGAAAAAGCGCTCCAATTTTTTTTTATGGCATTATAGCTTTTGCCTGCTAACATTCAGTAAATTAAAATTAAACCAGTTGAGATAGGCCTACACTTTAGAATACGGCCCCTAGTTTTTTTATGCCATTACTACGTTTGTTGACTGCTAATGTTCAACGAGTTAACATTAAATAAGTACAGATGCTCCATTTTTGGCTTTCAGAATAAGAGCCCTAGTTTTTTTTATTCCATTACAGCTTTCGCCGATTGCTAACATTCAACAAATAAAAATTAAATTAGTCAGATGCCCTTTTTCGGCTTTCAGAATTTGCCCTAATTTTTTTGTCTTGTGTCCAGTCGAAACGACTGAGAAGACTATTACAAGGACTTGGTCCGTTGTCTTTTTCAACTTAAGAACTGCACCAGATAAATACAAACGGTTTTCACCATTAGTTCATCGATTAAAAAGTTCTTTAAAAACACGACAAATTAAAACATCGTTGCTTCCTTATAGCTAATAGGCTTTCATGATGTAACTCAATGGAATAATAACATTTGCTCGTCGCATTTAATAACTACAGGAAGACACGCAACCGTAACAACAAAACGATTTGTTTAACGACACACAATAGATTTATTTAAAATAGTCCCGACACCGTGTTGCATGGATGAATAGGCATATTCTCGAACCAAATTCTCTATTAGCTGCTACATACGAAATTAAATCGGCAGGTAAAAAATTAGCCTAAAAGGTGAAAATTAGGCCATAAAACACATTGCCACGGCAATGTCAAGTTACCGCAACGTGCTGCATAAATGACTCAGCTTCGAATCCAATTGACCGTTAGCTACTACTTACGAAATTAAAACGGCACGTAAAAATTAGGCCTAAAAGCTGACAATTATGTCTAAAATCTAAAACTAGGTCTAAAAGGTAACACGTTTTAAATTGGCAATCGTGATGGTTACTATTTGTAGATCATATAATAGAGGGCGCCGTTGTAGTGCGTGATAGAGGCATGCGCCTCAACATTTTCGAAAGTTGCGGAAGTAGCAGAAGACTGGTTGCAACTAGGCAGTCGCTGCAGCCACTTGTTTTGTGCGTGACATTACAGCTTTTGCCAATTGCTAACAATCAACAAATTGAAATTACGTCTGTACAATGCATTTTTTTGGCTTTCAAAATAAGGGCCCTGGTTTCTTTTTTGTGTGTGTCGATACAGCTTTTGCCGATTGCTAATATCAAGAAAGCAAACTTAAATCAATACAGATGTCCTTTCTTGGCTTTCAGAATACGGGCACTAGTTTTATTTTATGCCATTACAGCTTTTGGTGATTGCTAACATTCAACAAACTGCAATTACATCGGTACAGATGCCCGTTGTTGGCTTTCCGTGTAATAAATAAAAAAAAAAAACAACATTAAAATTCAGGCCATCATTTATTTGGAGTAATTACGCTTCAGTAAAAAAAAAAACAATAATATATAGCTTTCAGCATAATAAACACAACCACAATAAACTCTATTCCCGTTTACTTCTTTTTACAAAAGCTTTAGTTTTTGGTCGTGATTTGGTTTGGGTGACGTCTCCATTCCTTCTGGGAATAGAAAGAACGAATTTATGGCCTTCCTTCGTTATAAACGAGACTTTTAAGGTTTCTCGCCGACTCTTGTCTTGCTTTGCCGTTTTATTGTAACGAGGTCCTTGCTTTGACTCGGCCTGACTGACTGACTCCGTCGTTGGGATGCAATTTTAAATTTCATTAGCGTCAGAATTTATTATTTTTATTGCACACCATGTAATATTCATTGTTGGCTGTCGAATGCGCTGCGTCGTGCCGGGACCCGTGGCACCTCATAAACTGGCGCTCCAGGCTGCGATTAGCATGAATTAATATTCAAACGGGGCGGGGGCCACGAAGACCGACTCACCCCGCCCCCGCCCGACACCCATCTACCCCCCCCCCCCCCCCCCCCCGCTTCCCTTTCCACCCCTCATTTAACTCCCCCGCAAAGAGAGTACGCCCGAACGTAACCGGTCCCGGCGAACAGTATGGTTGGAAGGAACGCAGCTCGTTGGATAGACAGACGCACACAAGTTGGCCTAAGGCTGTCTGTCTGTCTACGACTTACTTGCCTGCCAATGGACGTGCCTTGTGTGTTTTAGCTGAATTACGGCCGAATGAAACGAGGTAGGCGTCTTTAAATGGTAGGCACGTGAAGGGATTTTAAAATGAGATGGTGTTGCATGAAGACATGTCGTGTGCTTCTCAACAGTAAAGAACTAATTGAAGATGAGCACTTCGTGTGCCTTTTTGTGACATTAATAATTAATCCGTTAATTAGGTTATAACGATTACATCTTCAGAAACGTGCATGACATTCCTTAGCATCACTTTTTTTTTAACTAACCTTTTTGAAGCCATGTGTTATCTGAAGCAAACCAATGCTTGCATTGATGAACCAACTCAATTATGATGCTCGTTTTAAAAGGAGAACGAAGTAGAGAAAGGGATGAGTAACCCAGGGGATTCCAACTTGGAAACTTCCAGTCATTGCCAAGTTAATGTCCATAATAAGCCAGAATGAATCTCATAGCCACTGAAGGTGCATGGGGGTGGGGGTGAGGCTTAATGGCGCGTCGACAGCTTGGTCATTAGCACCAACCTCAGTCACAGTGCAGTAGTCCGGGTTGCCACTGCACCACACATTACAGAGATGTTATTCAAACCCGTACTTTAAATCTTGTCATACATCTGTACTTCCTGCAAAAATTGAAAAACACCGGACAGGAGGACAGATTTATCGCCCAATTGACGCACAATATCATGCGGAAGATGGAAACGACGACGAACACCTTCAAGATGGCGACAGTCAACAAGGAAGTGCCGGACCGTAAGTGGCCGTCGACGCCAACAACATTCAGGAGGGTCAACCCCCCCGCAAAACAAAACAGTGAGTAAGTCGGGTGTGACCAATGCGCAAACGGGCCAACACTGCCTGCTCACGGCGACTGCGGCGACACGACACGCCGAGTGCCACTCCTCGACAGTGCCTTTAATAGCTCGTAATTTATTACCGTCCTGTCTGTCCCACAAGGTTTGCCAAAAAGCGTGTAACCTCAGACGCAGAGTTGGAAAGGCGTCCGAGGGAACAAGGCTGAGATCCCTACCGAGAGGGCCAGAAAGGGCCCCTTTCGCAGCAGAATCAGCTTGCTCATTTCCACCTATCCCAACATGGCCCGGGATCCAGCAGAAAAGCACGGTTTTCTGCTGGCCAGGCAAGCGGGAAAGCAAAGCTTAGACACGTTGTGTCAAGGGGTTCCGAGGATTGTAATTCGCCAAAGGTGCATAGACTCTCACTCTACAGTGTAAGAACTGGCAGGAACTTTGCCAGGGTACCCTTTGGAGTTACGGTTCTGAACAACCTCATCAAGCAATTAGACTGCGCCATGATGAATAATAGTACAGTGCTTTACACCCTCATGATTGAATAACATCGTGATGTCGTTGAAAAGAAACTATGTTTATTGCTACACGCACATGAACACGATATTGGAAATAGGCCTATCCGTGGGGTAATTCGAATTACAACTCGTTAAGATTTTATGATTTTCTTCCTGAAAACTTTAAATTGGCTTTGGAAATAGTTTAAAACTTACATGTATTTTGATAAAATCTGTAATTGACAGAAAAACTCCTTACAAACAAAACACAACATTTTATATTATAACAGACAAACAATATGGTTTCCAAAAAAAAAATAAAATAAAGGCACTGAAGAAACTTTAAAATTCGTAAATAATGAAGTGTCAGAGGCCTTAAATAATAATATGTCTGCACAACATTCACTGATCTTCAAATGTTTTTGATTCCGTAGGCAGACACGTAGCCTACTTCGTACTAAATTGCAAAAATGTGGGATCAGAGGTAAATATTTGGGCCAAGGTGGATAAAAATTAGTGACATACAAAATGACTGCACCAGTATTAATTACGATGTCCCACAGGGTTCCGTATTAGTGCCATTGTTGTTTCTGAATTATTAATGGCATCGACAGAAAAGGAAAGCAGCTAATTTTATTTGCAGGATGATTTATCTGCAGAGAAACTTTGATGCCATCCAGGAATGGTGTTGGGTGAACGAAGTTTACGTAAACAAGGACAAAAGAGTCTTTTTGGAAATTACAACCGACAAAATGACAATTGTTAAACAACTGACCATATTGGTGCATAGAAACAAAAAGGTAAGATAAAGCAAACAATGCAACCAGCAATCTACATCCACTGCTGAACATTCTAATGCTTCAAATATGACACACAGCGGTGATAGCCCAACATCCATCGTGGTGAAGAACCCAAATGTTCAAGTTTGCAGCAATATGGTGCTTACTGATGGAGGTGAACTAGAGCTCCTTTCGTCACATATAAATCATCCTACAGGGAGCAAGCCGAAGGTATCTGGTAGGCTACCGGTAGTTCTTCAAAATCAGCCTGTTGACGTCAACTTGATGCCGGGGTCTGATTTGCCAAGCGACATCCATGCGCCAAGTGGTAACAACCTTCTTCTGCGATCTGATCCACGTACCCCAATTAATGTGACTGCAAGACGAGGAAAAGTGGGGAAGAGAACAAACCATCCACAACACACGAAACCTGTTATCAGTCATTGTAAACCACCTTTTTTCAATAGTGTCTCAAGTTTGTGTAACACCAAAAATCTTGAACATGATGGAATGAATAAGCCTCCTGAACATGCACCCTCACTAAAACCAGTTGCCAGGAACTTAGCAATACCAACTAATATACCTTGGACTTCTCCAACAATAATAATGGGTGATTCAAATGTGCGTTCGATGCGAGGAAGTTCACACCCCAAATCTCGTACGTGGACCTGGCCTGGAGCTAGAGTGGAGGACCTTATTAACAACCTACCACTAGTTTTTGATTCTGCAGATCCAGCCTCTGCATTCATAATCTGCGTCGGTACTAACAATTTGCAACAGGATGCTCCAAACCGTATAGTACATCATCTGTCACGGCTGGCTGACAAAATTCACTCATTTTCTCCGGGTGCACACATTTCATTCATCGGCCTTTTTCCTCGGCTGGCATACAGTGAACGTGAGACCGATAAACTTGTTACACATACCAATGTCTTGCTACGGAAATTATGCATTCATCGCAATTTTACTTTTGTTGCCATCGATCATGACATATGCGCTGACCACACACTTATGGCTAGGGACGGCATTCACTTGACCAGTAAGGGAAAAGATTGTTTAAGTAGGGAATTAATTTCCCTTCATACCAAGGCGGAAAACATTGCTCTTTAATTGGGAGTAAGCCCACTACACCGATGGGTGCGCCAGCAGGTGCCCTTTGTGTTTCACATCTAGCAACATCATCAGGTCTCGATCTTCTTCAATGTTTAACTATTAATGCAAGAAGCCTTCTTAAAAACTGGGATTGTTTCCATGTGCTATTGTCAAGCAACACTTATGATATGATATTTGTGGTAGAGTCATGGCTCCACGATGGGGTCACAGACGCTATGTTGGTGTCCTCTTTTAATTATGGGGTGGTCCGTCGTGACCGTGGTAGTCGTGGTGGGGGTCTCCTTATCTTATTTAAATTGGGGCTGAAGGTAGTGTGTGATCATCTACCAACTAATGTCGAGGCTGTGTCAGTTCTCCTCCCGGAATTCAAGCTTCAATTTTTGTTGTGCTACTTACCAGATGGTTATGCTCAGAGCTTGATAGTCGATTTGTGTACATTCATTTTGGGTGCTTTTAATCATAGGTTTTCTGTGGTATTGTTAGGTGATTTTAATTTGCCAACGGTAAATTGGGTGAATGCAACCACTGGCAGCGGTATCCAACGGTTATTTTTGGATCTTCTAGCCCCACTGGGCCTTTCTCAGCATGTAACGGAGCCAACCCGTGGCACGAATGTCTTGGATCTCATTTTTTCGCAAGATGATCGACTTATTTTTGCAGTCGAGGTACTGGACCATCTAGGTACTAGTGATCATTGCATGGTGTCCTTTTGTGTTCATTGCACATTCTCTTTGCCAACTCAACCAAGCAAGTCTGTGGGCAGGATTAATTTCGACGGATTGCGATCAACGCTGGCTGGAGTAGACTGGAAATCCCTTAATTTGGGTCAGTCAGACAGTATTGACCACGCATGGGAAGTTTTTTTTGAGGTATTACATAATACCACAAAGACGGCAACTGTTTACAAACGTTGTCGTACTAATACGCGATTGAAACTACCATCAAAACTATTAAAACTCGGCCGGGCTAAGCTTAAACTTTGGAAGAAATACAAAATGAGTAAAACTGCAGAATCTTTAAAATGCTATAATGACTGCCGCTTAGAGTATGCTGCTTACGCAATGGAATGGCAACGTGAAAGGGAAGTTAAAACAATTTCTGAGGGGAGTGTATCAGCTCTCTTCCGACATTTTCGTAAAAACACTGGTATATCCCGTACGCTACCACCCTTTAAGCAGGGGGATTCTATTATTTCAAATAACTACGAAAAAGCAAATGTGCTTAACCAGATTTTTGCATTAAATAGTATTAAGGATGATCACTTACCTTTGCCATTGAATTCCTCAGAGATCGTCGTACCAACCTGCGGCAGGGTCGTCTTCTCAGAAAAACTGGTTCTGGAGACCATACAAAGGATTAAACCAAGTCATGCTATTGGCCCAGAGGGATATTCTGCTTTTTTTTATAAGCAGATTGCAACTAACATCTGCTCCCCACTGGCTGAAATCTTCAACCTTTCATTCATATTAGGGGATATACCGTCAGTCTGGCGAACTGCTAACGTTACCCCTGTGTTTAAAAAGGGAAACGCTTCAAGTCCTAATAACTATCGTCCAATTTCACTCACAGTGGTGCCGTGTAAGATCATGGAATCCATTGTCCGTGCGCAGATGCTGTGTTTTCTTGAGTGTAATAATGTGATTCTTGGTGACCAATTCGGCTTTATGCCAGGTAGGTCGTCGACTCACCAGCTGCTAATTTCCTTGGATGCATGGACGAGTGCACTTGATATTGGGGTTCCCTCCGATGTAATATATTTTGATTTTATGAAGGCCTTCGAATCGGTGGTGCACCGCAGATTGTTGTTTAAGCTGGAAAACTCCGGTTTCAGAGGAGACCTATTGAAATGGATAACGGCTTTTATTAGTGGCCGCTCACAGAGGGTGCAAATTGAGGATACCTTATCTTCCAGGGTTGATGTAATCAGTGGGGTTCCACAGGGTTCAGTGTTGGGCCCCCTGTTGTTTGTGATTTACATAAACGATCTTCAATGCATCAGACCTGGTATTCAGAACCTCAAATTCGCCGATGATTTGAAGTTGGGTAATACAATTATTGATGCACTTGATAGCAGCGCTTTATCCCGGGAGATTAATCATGTTTCAGATTGGGCGGCGATTTGGTAGCTACCACTGTCAGAATCAAAATGTTCTACCTTTCATGTTGGGAGACAAAACTTAACATTGCCATACACCCTAAATAGTTTCAGACTGCCTGATGTTTCGGTAATCCGCGATTTGGGTGTGTGGTTTACCTCTGACCTGAAAGCTTCTCTGCACTGTAACAAGATTTGTGCTCTGGCTTTCCGGCGACTGGCTATTGTAATTCGCTGCTTTACTTCTGGGAGTGTAGACACTAAGGTTTGGGCCTACAAGACATTCGTGCGACCTTTACTGGAGTATGCCAGCCCAGTGTGGTCCCCGTACTTGCTGATGGATATTGACAGGCTGGAGTCTGTCCAGCGAAGGTTCACAAGAAGTATTACCACTATACGGAAGCTTCCTTCGAACGATTAAAGAAACTCGACCTGGAGCCATTGGAACTTCGCCGATTAATTGCTGATTTGGTCCTGACTTTCAAAATTTTGAGGGGTTTCGTCAGCATGGATATACCATTGTTTGAGCTTAATAATGTGGCATCGACTAGGGGACACTCACTTAAGCTACGTCTTTTGGGATCCAACCTGGACTGCCGTAGATATTTTTTCTCTCTTCGGGTTGTGCCGGCTTGGAATTCCCTCACTGAGGGGGTTGTTGCCTCTAACACCGTCGCTGCCTTCAAACGTGGGTTAAAATCGCTGTCTTTCGCCAAATTTTTACGTAGAACTTATTAGTGTTGCAGCAATAGTGTTACAGCAATAGTTTCCCATTATATATGGAAGTTAGAATAGGACTGGTGTCAGTGGTTGTATTTGCCCTTCCATTTTCCTAACCACTGTTGTGTGGTTAAACTTATTATTATTATTATTATTAAACAAAAAGGACCATAAAGTAGGCACGCCTCCAGAAAAAGTAAACTCGGCTAAATATCAAGGATTATGACTATATTGGAAACATGAAGTACATATAAAGTAGTTCATAAAAAAAAGGAATGCCTCAGTCAACTATATTACCTCTGAAGATATATTACATTTTCAAAATAAGAAATTAGTTTAATCCGTCTTAGTTGAATCGGGGCGTCGGACGAACGTCTAACTGGAAAATCGTCCAATGGGATAATTGTCTAATATCTGCATAAATAAAAAATCTGGAAAATCGTCTAAACGGAATATCGTATAATGGATAATTATATAATGGATAAACGTCTAACTGGATAAACGTATAACTGCGGTTTCTGATGTTATATGTATAGCCGCAGCGAGCGCGGCAGCGCGAGCACGGCAGGAACATTAGACGATTTTTCATTATACGAATTTCCTGTTAGACGATTTTCCATTATACAAATTTCCAGTGAGACGATTTTCCATTATACGAATTTCCTGTTAGACTACTTTCCGTTATACTTACTGTTATACGGTAAACGTTCTTCCAATTGTGCAATTTTCCAGTTTGACGATTATCCCTCGCCCCTGTTGAATCATACTAATGATAATGCATAGACGTACGTAGCAATGCACATGTAACGCTGCTTCTAAGGCTACAGAAAATATAAAACGAAAAAATTCGCTTAGTCTTCCAGTATAAGGGTAAAAAATGTATTTTTTTAAATTTAAAAAAATCAGTCCAAGTCTGTTAAATTTCACATCGTTACAAGCTTACTCTGTGATAATAAAAAAATATTATGAAAATAAAATTGTTATTAAAATTTAATCAAAAACAGTAAGCTGCATGCTAATAAAAGAACAACTTCCGTTTATGGCGAAATAACTATGGGAAAAATCTACCAAGTTATTGCATTCCGTCAATACTTGCTCAGCTTCCAAAACACTTCAGAAATATAACACCCTTCAGTCAAATAAAATCTAAACCTTTTACTAACCTAAATGGCAGTATAACAATTAAATACGTAGGCCACATCTCATTAAACTTTAAATTAGTATTAGCCCTACAGAAAATGTGTCTTGACTGGATCCAATTTAAAGACTTTCTTTACATTTTAATAAATTTTGTAGAGAATTCAAACTGGGATACGCTTTAACATTTACGTCAATTTATGTGCATAGCAGGTAAATTGCTATTTTTAAAATTTTTGTATTGCATTCAGGTTGTAATATCTTTTTAATGTTTATATCTAGTATTTATACATCATGGAAATTATGCATGTATTGTTGTTGCTGGGACAAACAATTACTTCAGTACTTCGCACCATACATCAAGTACTCACGCTACTTTTTTCTCAGATTAGTTTTCATGTAAACAAATCGTCTACCCCAAAACAAAACTTGTTAAGGATTCCCGCCAAGCTTTTTGGCCGTGTGAAGTCGTGATTTCAAACGCCAAGCTGTTTCGCCAAGCTAATCCCACCGAGTAATAATTCGAATGTTAAATGAAATATATGAAAATTGCTTAGTGCGCAATTTTCAGTTATTTCATTTAACGTTTGAAGTCTTAGTCGGCGGTGGGATTAACTTGGCGAAAGAGCTTGGCGTTTGATACCACGACGTCACATGGCCGAAAAGCTTGGCAGAAATCCTTAACAAGTTTTGTTTTAGGTTAGATATGAGATCTTTTTGGTACAAACTGATGAAATCCATTTTTTTTATTATTATTATTATTTTTTTTAGCAATTATGAGATGGAAACACCAATCTAGGAACAAAATATCAGTTGATATGTGGTTGAGAAGGATATGATGACAAAAGTTTGCTGAGAATTTATAAAGTTAGTTGTATCACGGCGGAACAAGACATTTTTTCTATGCCATGAGAATACCTGACCCTTCTGTGCCCAAAAGCATAGGAATGGAGATAGAAGCAGGATTGAACTCGGAATGTTTACAACAGAAAAGTCGTGATGGTCCAGTTACAATCACAACTCACCCACGCCCCCCACCCCACTCAAAAAAGGGTGGGGGAGGGGGGAAGCGAATTCTATTTACTTCACCCGTTACTTTCTTGTATAAATGCTAGCCACAAACTCAGTTTTTGTTATTGGTGATTTCTGTATTAGGCCTACTGGCATAGCTTTTGGCTGGGTGTCTATGAACAGACGTCATTAGGCTTACACCCTTACTGTTTTAATATCGCACTTATTTTTAAACAACGTGTCAACATTTATTCCGAATCCTTTAGCGCCCTTGAACCAGACCAGACGCCGTGTAAATAAATGTTATTATTATGCAGCGAAAGAGCGAAGATGAAATGATTAGTGCCCTCCACTTGAGTATTTTGCATGGAGATGACGTTGTCAGCACGTGCATGGGGTTTGTTTATCTCCCCCTTGAAGTGTTTATGCACTAGTGATACGTGGCCCATAATGACGTCAAAGTGACAGTTTCCCGCCACACTGGGTCACGACTAATCAACGAAGGCCAAAGAAAATATTGACAAGAATTTTGGCCAAGTGGATAAAATGTTCGGAGAGAGTAGAGTAGTAGTGGGGGGGAAGGGGGTGGTGAGATGGGAAGAGAGAAAGCCTGAAGCATAAGAGATATCCAAAGATAATTTTAAGCTGTAATTATGTATAGTACGAGAAGGCGATACCTTCCATCCCAAAAGAATTATCTAATAGCTAAAAATTTAAATTCACCCTATTTGATTGATCATCCGTTTTGATTAAAATTATCTTCATTAAATACCAAATCGACTTCTTAATCTAATTTTTTTTAAATAATTTCTTGGAGCCTGCAAGACTTCTGTTATTGATATCGGCGTCGGTATCAACCAATATTATCGGTATCGGATAGAAACTGGCAGTTGTGTATTTTCGTGTAACGCAACGTGGAAAATAGCTTTAAAATCTCACATTTTCAAGAACTTGGAACCGGACTAGATAAAGACATGCGGTTTGCATAATTTTAAAGCAGAAATCGAGCAGTACTTTCATGGATAGTTTACATAATAATAATACATAGTTTCGCCCCCCAAGTAGGGGAGGGGATCCAGAAGGGTCACAGATGTGACCACTGATACTGGTCCCAATTTAAAAGTGGTAAGGAGGCATCACTGATAGGAGCGCTTAAGTAAACGGGAGATCAAGTGAATTCGCAGAAACCACAGCCTCAGGAAGATAATTCCATGGGGCTACAACACGATTTGAGTATACATTTATGTATCTATAAAATTGTTTAGTCAATAACGTAAATAAAATTAGTTATATTACACAACCAACTTACTTTTATATTAAAGGCTCCTTTAAGCCTAAGATAATCGTCAATACACTATTTTTGTTAGCGTAGCAGTGGTAGTGATCTAACGGATAGCGGTTAGATATCGTATAGGCGTCGTATTGGATCATTAAAACGTTTGAATGAGGTACCGAGATTGGATCGGATTGGATCTCTATGTCTTACGTAATTTCATTCTTGTCTAAATAAATCGGCTGAATTTTGAACGTAGCTACTTCCATTACTCTGACAACTCCTATTATCGAAGGAATCTAACAGAGGCGGATAATAGATGGTGCCTTCTCTACCCCCCCCCCCTGTTTCCTGCATAAAAACTGATTTCTCCCTTCAAGACTTGAACTCCTTTTGACGTAATTTACATCACGAAAAAGGAAGGCAAAAGTTCACATAGAAACGTATTTTCATTATTGAGTGGTAAAATATTTCGTTTAAATAATTAATTTAATTTTAATTAATAAATAATTAATAATTACTTTAACCTTGGTAGAGAACGGAAATACCACATATATAAAGAATGAGTCATTGTGCTTCACGTTACTCATTATGGCTGTTTGAGTATGAGGAAGAAGGGGCCGGTAGAGGGAGTTTGTTTGTACCAATCATGATTGCGTACATAAGTCCGCAGACGTTAGAATTTGTAGGATGTTTAAAAACGAGCGGTGCAAATATGAAAAACGGCAGATGAAGCCCACGGAGTCGACTGAACCCCATTGCCAGCATACTACCACGAAAGTGAGAATGAAATCCAGGTAAACAACGCAAAAAAAAACCTACACAATTAGTAAATACTGCCTCAAAGCCGAGCAGTACGCAAGCTGAAGAAACTTTAACTTATTTAACTAACGTTCTTTGAATCTTTACGAAAGTCAACTAAAGTCAGTTTTTTAAAAAGATGATGATGTAAAGATGATGCAAATCTGCTAAAAAAAATTAGATATGGCTTTTACAGTTCTTCAAAACTGTAACTGAACTGGAAATTTAGACAAATGTCATTTCATGCAGCATTAGATAGATTTCATGGGTTTTGTTATTGATTCGTCAGGGATTCATCGTGCGGAGTCAAAGTTACATGCTATTAAAAATACACCTCATCCTACGAATACATGGACTTGAAGTCATTCGTTGGCTTGTTAGGCTCGTTCCTAATTTGTCGACTATGTTAAATCCGTTGTATCTTTGACGTAAGGACGTCAAGTGGCAATTGGGTTCTCAAGAAGCGGCATTCCGGGAATTCTGTAATAGGTTAACTTCGGATGTTTGTCTTCACTTCCATGTAAACAAGCTTATACTGGTTCAGTGTGATGCATCACCTTATGGCGCTGGCACTGGCACTGGCACAATATGGTCTCATCGTATGCCATATGGTATAGCAAGAGACTAGTAATATTTGTTTCCCGTGCCTTAAACAGTTGCTCGCAATTGGACATAGAGGCTTTGGCTTTAATTTTTGTGGTGAAGATGTTTAATCAGGATTTATTCGCAGCAAAATTGTTGCCGTATTGTCATCGTATTTATCCATGTGTTGATTATTTTGCATGTTGCTTAAAGTAACTCAATGGGTTCATCTTGTCACGTTGAACAGAAGGTAACGCAGACTACCTGTGAAAATTGTGACCAATGAGTGTTGTGTGCATACGCTAGGTGCAATGTATCACGTTCTACTATAGTGTTGTTGTAACTATAACGAGAGGAACCAGCCCCTTCAATTTTAGTTGGCTCTTCAGGAGCAGATTAGGCAGCGGCACCCACCTCTCATATCACCACATAGAGGCCCTGCTTACACGAACACCTCTGATCCATTTAATACTGTAAGACCATGTGGCAATAACATACGAGTCTTAAAAACTACCTCAAGAGTCATACTTATTATCTAGCATGTACATGGTAGGGCCACCTCTTCATTATCCAATCTGATCAATTTGTTCAGGAAATCAGGCTGAGCTCGTCCACTCTAACCTTTGACGACACGTATTGGGGGAAACAATGGGGTCCCCTCCTCATCCTCTTGGATTTAATACCTGGCAGAAAAGGTTAAATAAAAAAGGTTTTTAATGTAGTCTTTAAACACTTTACACTATCCATTTCCTTGGATTTGAAGTTAAGTCTTATACCACGCAAAATCCACTTAACGTGCTCATTTGATTGCTCGTTACAATAATAATGTATTTAATTTGCTTGAGAGTTCAAAGTTCCGTTTAAATCAAGTCGCCATTAAAATGAGTCGTCCCTCTTCCTCCATCTTATCCACCCTCATGTTTAAGTCACCATTCTCTGTTTGCTGGCCCGAGTGTGTTGCGTCACGAATCTTATTTAATCAGTAATTCGATTCATTTGTCTTTTAGTCTTTTTTTTTTCTTTCTATCCTGACCCTTGTTCCTTGTGTGCCATACGGATGTCTTTCTATCCCGTGGGAAACAAAACGAGTGCTTGTTGGGGTCAAGTGGCCAGGGGTCAGGGCGGGGAGGAGAGGGCTGGGGACTCGGCAGACGACCAAATTGAAGACATTAAAGGCTTATTGGTAGGACGGGAGATATGGACGGGGGTGGATGTAGAATCACCGCCTTTCCCGCGCAAATCACATCGGACTGCTGGACGCCTAATTCCCGCCAATTTGCCCGGCTTGACAGCTTCCGTCGCTCGCGCGCCGCCAGGGAGCAGCTACAATTCTCTCTCCATTGCTCACGAGGAGAAATTTACGTCACAGCACGTGGTTAGCCTGAGTGGTCAAGCGAAGTAACTTATTATAGAAGGGGCGCTGGTTTTTCTTTTATGAGATGGGAAAGCACAGCGAACAAAACGGAGGGGGGGGGGGGGGGGATAGCTAGTAGACATCACGTGTGATTCTGTTGAATACAGGTTGGAAATTATAAACTTGTCGCCAAATATGCGATATCATTTGCACCATTTGCATAGTATACAGCAAATGAATATAAAGAACGTAGTGAAAAGCTGACTGATAGGCGACTGTCTCATGTGAATCAGGTACCGGATTCAATCCTGGAATGGCTTCAGCCCATCCCTATGCATTCGGGAATTGAAGGCCAAATGTTCACGATTGAAACATGTAATTAGATCCAAGCGATTTTGTTCCTCTCCGTTCCGAGATAATCTCAGCATTGAAAACAACGTTAAACCGAACGTTTACTTCCTTTCACTTTTTAAGCAACATGCCAGCAGAGAAAGTTTGCAACCAATTCACGGTTCGGGGCCTTGCCTGTGATTCGATCCTGCCCAACCCCCCTCCCCCACCTTTCCCCATTTTCAGGGTTTTGTCCGAATAAGCTGAAGACTTTTTTTATTCTTTTCTTTTCCTTTTACCCTAGATTTGGTTTTGGGGGGCTACCCAATAATATGTAGGCGTTTTTTTTTTTTTTTTTTTTTTTTTGCTATTTACCCCAGGTTTATATTAATATCACTGTACTGCACTATGAATATATTACTTAGAGCTTATGTTACGGGAACCCTGAATCCATGTGTGCGTTCATATTAGTTAGTTGTGCCGTCAGGGTCGGGGGCCCTCTAACTTCGTAATACCTCAGTCACCCCGGTATTTGCTCCCCTGCCCATGAAGAAGAAATTAATCTTTAGGATGGCAAAGTCGTGTTCTCTTACGACACCAAAAATAACTTGGTTCTCAAGAGGTAACCTGTAAGTTAGAAGGGATTAGAAAATCGGTATGCATGCTATGCTCTACTTACTGCTGCATTACCTCAAGACGAATACGTGTCTAATTTACAGCTAGACGAGACTTCGACAACGATAGCTTGTACGTATCGTAAAGGTACGTCTGTATTTTATTTTCTGACGGAACTACTCACATTTGCACAACCACAGTGTTAACAACACCTAATTTACGTGCCAACTGGGCGGCTACAAATGGAACTCTTCACGCGCTAGGGGACAAGACGGTTTTTCGCTGCAAAGAACGTTTTAATAAAAATACCCACCTTTAAAATATCCTGGCCAACATAACCACGAAAAACGATAGCAGAAATCATTCTCGGTAAGTTGTATGTTTTCTTTTTTTTTTATATTGTTCGGCGGCTATGACAGCTGACAACGCAGGCAGTCAAGTTGGGGGTAGTCTCGTTCAGCCCTCGTCAATCACGAGAACCAACGTGGCAGTTGTGGGTGCAATGTCTTCCGGTCATTAGTTGCTTGTTTCTCCGCTTTGTCTTTTCCGCATGCTTGCCTCTCTCTTCCCCTCCGCCCCCGCATCCAGTTGGTCCCTCCCCCCTCTCTTCTCACAACCCTACTGTTAATGGAGCGCTGCTGATTCCCCGTGATTGACTCTAATTGGTCGCTTGCCTGCCCCTCGCCAACTTGCTTTCTCAACGCCATTAAGCCTAACCCTGGCTGGCAAACGACCTTACCATTAAGAGTTGTTAGGTCAGTCCCAGAGTTTAAAAATCACGCACTGTCTCCATGCCATCCTAACTTATCACTGCAGTGGCGTTAGACAGGGTGTAAATGATGCTCAGGCATGGTGCACAAATGGAGTGTGTTTGTGGTCGGGGTTGGGGGGAGGGAATTGAGTGTTGCACCTTTTCGTTGCCCCTGGTGGGTGACGCTCCACTATACTTTCGTTTTTCGAACCACAGATTTGAAAGCCGATTACAGCCTGCATTTAATAAATTCAAATTGACCGAAAGTTGTGATATATTCGTGCACTTCAACAAATTGCAATAAACCGATTCGGAAACTCCATCGTGCTTAAACATCGTGTGACCATCTCCTTATTTTAGTGGTAAAAGAAAAGCATAAAAGCATAGAAACTGAATAAATTAATGTATGTGTCTTTCGACGTACCGGTAAATCAGGCACTGGTCACATGATGCTTAAACAAGATGGAATTTCTGAATCTATCTATTTCACGTTGTATTGAGTAAGAATTAGATTCACACGGATTCATTCTAACTCAATAAATTCCCTTATGTTCTCCAATTAGTCACAATTATCAAATTGCAAAAAAGGCTAAAGCACAGAGGCTTGAAAAAATTCCTTAAAATCAATGAAACAAGAAACATGCCGCGTAAGGTGGTTGTATTAACACACATTTTAATATAAACGATACCTGGGTTCCTGAAGTTCGGCTCTGGTATCGGTTATATGTTAGTACTACCCTTACATGGTTTGTATCGTCTCACAGATTCATTTTTAAGCGGTATCAATTCAGCTTCTAGCTTAAATATATATGCATAGAAAATAATGGGATTAAGTTAGACACTTGTAGAGTACAAAGATCCCAAAATGGCGTTCAAAAAGTGCTTTTCAATTTCTAAACCGTTGATCTCAGGGTGCGGTAATAAAAACATAGTCACACATTATCTTCAGAATAAAACAAATCTTAAGAACAACAACAAATCCAATCGTACAAAGATCCATTATTCGTACGAAAATACAACAACAAATCTTATCGTACATTGAAGATCCATTACTCGTACGAATATCCAGCAACAACAAATCCAATCGTACAAAAGTCCAAATACTATTACAAAAATTGGAGCAGAATTTACGGGAACATGTCACGCGAAAAATAGCTATCTGTGACCCCAGAAAGAAATGCGATGCTTCCCTTCGCACCGGAGTGATTGACTGGAAAGCAATTCGGGGGCAGCAATAGTAGTTTTTAGCTGTGATGTTGTTCCTACAGTTCTGGTCCAATTTTCGTTGTCTTTTCTACATTCGGTCTTTGTTGTCTACAAGTTCCTAATTTATCTTTATGGTTTATGGCCGCGTGGGCGAAGAAAACGAGGTCACGTTTTAACTTGAGGATCTGACATTTTGCCGTCTGTCTGTCTGTCTTTTGTTTTGTTTCGTGATTGTGGCCTAACGCTTGCACCGATTCGAATTAAATTTGGTTGGAATATTATTTTTTATATAAGGCTGAACGACGTTTTGTTCTGCGATGAAAGCATTTCTTGGGAGTTAAAGGGTGCCAAAAGTGTGCCTCAGAGGTAATGTTAGCCCGTTTTGATAAATTAGGATTGTGTGGATCGATTGGAGCAAAATTTGACAGGACTGTTCTTGGACCTTCGGACTAATGACATTTATGCATGGTTTTATACCAACTGACAAAAATCCAAAATTGCAGCCATAAATTGCTTCCAAAACGTTATCTTGGCCTGTTTTAACTCGATAATTTAGAATTGCGTGAACCCATTCGAGCAAAATTTGGTAAAAAATGATTCTTTGAACTTGGGCTGAATGAAGTATACCCGTGGTTTTATATCAGTTAATGAAAATCCAAAATGGCCGAAACAAAACCTGTTTTTACCTTGTAACTTCCAAACTGATCTAGATTGAATACAGTAGTTCCGGATAATATTCTGAAATAACTTTTCAAAAAAGGTCTTAATAAAGTTTTGTGCAAATCCCCAAGGCGGCGGCTGAAAATGGGGGGGGGGGGGGGGGGGCGGGGGAGAGAAACCATTAATCACATTGAGCACAAATAAATTGCCTCATTCGATCAACCGACGACTTTTACATCGCACCATCAAACAGCAGTAAAAAAAAAAAAACTTAGTCCCAATGTCACATGAACGCTTGGAGGGTTCTTCGGAACCCCAAACAAGGAGAGGAAGCGTGGTGTGTGGTGGGAACAAGCCAAGTGAACGTCGGATCACATCCCGCGACCGACTAATGATGTGTGACTTAAAAACCAGTCTAAAAGTCACGTGTTAATGTGAAAAAGGTTTACGAATAATAATCCGAATTACGTTATCCGTGTAACTGTTAAACTGTTCATCAGACAAATTTCAAGATGACGTCCAAAAATGGCGTTCAAAAGTGCTTTTCAATTTCTAAACCGTTGATCTCAGAGTGCGGTAATAAAAACACACTAGTCACACATTATCTTCAGAATAAAAGGTTTTCAAGTAAGATTCAATACAAATTTCAATTAAGGCAACCCCTCTGAAAAAATTCATCATGCAAGTAACGGATAAAGTCTAAGAATTAATTTCTAAAGGGGTGAGTGTGGTGGTGGGGGGGGGGGGGGGGGGGAAAGAAAACGAGATTGAATATAAAACTATTAGTTAAAAACAAAACAAGGGAACCCCCCTAAATGAATTCAAAAAAATTTTCTTTTTTTTGTTCCGTCCGTCCCCCCCCCCCACTACATCAGCGCAAGGTTCAATATTCCTTGTTCAGAGAATAGCCTAGTACTTTAACCCACTACTATGTAATTACACTACTATGTAATTACACTACTATGTAATTACATCTTGTAATTAGTTACTATGGAAGTTTGTCGCGCTTCCAGCTGAAGCCATGGCACGGCGCAGTAAGAAGAGAGAGAAACAATTTTGCTAGGTAACCCCGAACGGAAATTCATACGATATTTTACATGCCGCAATCAACATGAGCACGATGTGTCCATCACATGGACCTCACCTTCTCGAAAATTCCAGGGTTTGCCGAGGTCAAGCTCGAATCTGGGACAATCGTGCCAACCATCAGGTTTACTTTGTCGCATTGTGATTGGTTACGGCTGGACGAAGTCGTAGTTAATGCAACCCTAGACGAATAACTGGGACACCCGTTTGGTCCCCTGGAATGGGACGTTTGCGACGTCTGACTACTGCAAACGGGAAAAAAAATGATCGTCCAAATCTCTTTAGTGGAAATCACTTCCTTTAAACTCCGTGTGACAAATATGAATGTTTTACTGACTCGCGCTCTGCAGGAGACTTGGCGGGATGACCTGCTGCACGAGAGAAGCTTTCGATCGAAACGTCGATTTTTCCTGGCGATGCGTTCGTCCACTGCTTTGATTTACAGTCCGGTTATGCGCGTGGGAGGCTCGCGGCCCCGTGGTTCTATTGGGGAGGGGGAGAAAGAGGGGTGCTACTGGCTCGTCAACTGCTAACCGACACGCAACTTGTGCTGGACATGCGATAAAAAATATAAATACGGACACGGTGACATGCGCAAGGGCACATACAAAAAAAAATACTTATTTTTTTGTGTGTATACAACCCCGTTGGGCCTACAGAAATTGAAGAAATGCGAACCGGTACGTATTATTACAAAAAGGTAATAATCACTGTAATATAGGCAAAATGTATGTTAACCCAAACGTCCGCGTCCATTATAATTGTTGTTTATTATAACAGGAGTTTTTATAAAGTTCTGGTCTATTTTTGTGCTACAAAATGAATCTATCTTCTAAGAATCTGGCTAAGCTATCATCCGTTTTCATATGATGATAGCTCAGTCAGCAAACTGGTCGGTAGACCTAATGAGGCTCTGATGCGGAATCGAATCTTGATGACGGCTTAATTTCTGTTCATATTGGCTGCAAATTAAAATGGCGCTTGAAGCTCCTAATTTGGCCGAACGCTTTACTCATCCTCATAGTTGAGCGTTCTGGCGAAATTAAGTATGCACCACTAGTACACTCAGCCTCTTGCCTCACAAAATACACCAAATGTCTACTGCAGTGACACGTCGTATGGAAGTTGAGCTGGTACACAGTGATGTGTATCTAGCAGTGCACAGTGTCTTGAGAGTAGAGTACATGAGTTCTTCACTACTAGTTCTTCATCTACGCATGGTAATAATTTTTAATTATTGTTATTATCATATCATTCATTAACCCAACAGTGCAAAGACGTAAAGGCACTAGCGAGATGGTTTTTAATATCCCGTGACTGCATGGTCGGCAACTTTATTCGATCTGTCGTCCTCTTGGCTCGGAGATCATGCCGTAACCATACGGCTGTTTCTCCAGATCCCAGTAAATTGTCATGACTAGCGCTTCTCACCTTTGACGTAGTTTCGTGAATTTTGGATTAAATGGGCTTACGTTCATGGCATTGAACGGGTTAACATTTTCAAATTGTTGCCGTGCAGCACACGAAGTCCCGCCTTCCGTGGGGTATCTTGTAACCGTCAAAATAGCAAAATATTCCCAAAACAAGCAAATGTAGTTTATGGTTGTAGGCTATAGTCCCAACAAATTAGTACATGATTTTATCACACTAAAAAAACAAAAGTGATGAAAGGGCCGCTAAGTTAAAAATGGTTCGGCCCTTCAAAGGAGAGATATCAAGAGACCAAACATTCGCCGAGTTAATCTCATCGATTATGAGTTGGAAGATTAAATGAAAAACTAGAGAAAAGGCAAAGGGTGGAGAAGCGCCGCATTTTCAGTCTGCTCTGCTCTGCGTAAACACTAATCACTCGACGTTTCGTGCAAAATCAGGTGCATTATCAAGTCATAAAATAATATTTAAAAATTGTTGCGAGTTTAATTCAGGATTTCAACGTTGGAATTGTACCACCCCGGCAAGGTTACGCTGATGACGTCATTTGTGAAATCTGCCAAGCCCGAAGTCCACATGACGTCAAATTGTAATGTGGCATTGTCTTCCAAAATTAATACTCATTGTTAGTTGAAATAATCCTATTTAAAATAGGTTGCAGACATAGGGCCTTAGGGCTTCGGGCAGATGACCAGGAGTGGTTAACGCTCGTTAAACCCTTTAAACCCTTTAAACCCTATTTAAAATAATAGGATTTGAAATAATCCTGTATTGTAACAATACATATAGCTATGATTTGTCTGTACGTAAGGCTTGACATCAATTGTGACGCTCGAGCTCGCTTGATCTTCAGCCGGGTGCTCCCAACAATTAGGTATTAACCTAAAATTCCATCCGCCACCAACTCTGCAACTCCCCGCATCTAAAGGTAATTTCGGCCCTATTATTAGAATTTTTCCCAATTTCCCCAATCCCCGAACTTAAATTCAAACCAGACCAACCCTGTTGCTAGTTAAGCACTGCAACCCCGTAGCTACTTAGTTTAGCAGTCACTAACTAAACTAAATTTTCCCGAAACTAACTAATCCAAATTTTCTCAGGTAAGCCTAATGCCGTTGACATTCCATTTAAGGCCCTAAGCTAAGGTTAGTGTCGCCCTAGAACTTCAGGCGAGCCAGAGCACACGATCGCTCATATGTAACATTAAACTAACACCAAACTGAACCACGACTACCAGCCTTGTTCCATCTGTTAAGGTTAATTTGGAATTCCTGCAACCCCTTGACTACCAAAACGGCACATTTTCGAGCTAGTCCTTAACTGTGGGGTTGCAGGTAAAACACTAGTTGTAGCTGTTAAGGTTACTGGTAAGGTTGATATGTCGTGCTCACGTAAGTTACTAGTTGACAATCTTGAATGTGTTGACCTTACTTCTGACGCTAAAGTTGAACTGGCGGAATTAGATTTTTCGGCTGTGCCTTCTTCTCTAGCCTGACGCTGCTGCGTTTTCCTTAGGTTGTATCTTGACGAATTCTCCTCTTCCATGTTTTATGTGATTCCCAAGTTGCCGTTTGTAATGCCTTGACCAAGTTTTCCGGCCGATGCACCAAATTAACTGTAGGGGTTTTTAGTACGTGTGGGAGCCGCCCCATTCCAACCCCACAGTTAAGGGACTAGCTCGAAAATGTGCCGTTGTGGTAGTCAACGGGTTGCAGGAATTCCAAATTAATCTTAACAGATGGAACAAGGCTGGTAGTCGTGGCTGGTAGACTTCGGGCTTGCCAGATTTCACAAATGACGTCATCAGCGTAACCTTGCCGGGGTGGTACAATTCCAACGTTGAAATGCTGAATTAAACTCGGAACATAATATGGCAAGGTGAACTCATGAAGACAGCAACGAGCAAACAGAAAACACCCTAATTTCCAGGCAAAACTGGAAGGAAGCAAACTACACAGGCAACAGCATACACAATTTTTTTTTTAAATAATAAAAGTTAAACTGCTAATATGCTAGAGAGGGTGAACGTTGTGCGCAGTCAATTGGCACAAAGCGAAATGAGGGAAAGTGTACTACGCTGGCTATTTATATGATGGTATCAGGTGAATCACACAGAAAAATACAAATTGTTTCGAGATTGATTCTGGTTGTAATGTTGTTATATATGTTGGGGATTTGGAATAACATTTTTGTATTGGATATGTCGGGTTGGTGGCCGGTTTTTAATTTTAAATGCTGTATTAGTTAATTATTGTATTTTATGGCTCTTCATAATGTGCCTGATTTGGCACGAAATGTCGAGTAATTAGTATGATTGTTTATGCACCTTATTTTGGCTTTTATACGCAACGGTGCTTTCCTGTTTCGACCTTATAGAAGTCGTAATAAGTCAGGCCAGGATAAGCCCGTAGCGCCACAACATAGCACCGGCGTTGAGTAAAATTCTAGGGTGGTGAAAATTTCAAGAGTACGGGACTATGGGTGTGTAGACAGAACAGCGACTTGATATTTTTTCTAGGAAGTGACCAGTAAAATGGGAAGGGATATTGCAGAACTGGTGAGTTTTGTAGTCAAACTTTTTTTAGATTCTTTTTACCAGATGGTACATTTTTTTTTTTTGCATGAGAAAGTTGTCCATGTCAAGTAAATTCAAGGTCAACAAGATTCCCTACTCTTTATCCCCCCCCCCCCAGGTTTACTCTTTACTTAATAACACAACAAAATGCTGTTGTCTCGGATCAGAATTTAATTCTGTGTAAAGGAGACAGCAAATAGTAATTCTGTCGTTCTTGTCACACGACTGAGACTGACAAACCCAAACTATAAACCACAAGTCACACGCACACTATATTTTCGACTTGTCACCAACGAAAACCGTTAAACCAAATTTCGTGCGACGCGTTTAACCCTAACGATTTTTACCCAACTTCAAACTATTACCTGTCATTTATTGAATGATGTTAGCGGCATCCAGAAGTCACTTCATACCATAATGATTCACGACTCGAGTCCAAAGAAATAAATACTGACATTACACACCATCAAACTTGGAGCTTCCACGGAAAAAAATAATCAATTCATATTAACGAAATAAAGAAGACCGTTCTAAAAGACGAAAGATCTTGGTAAATAATTAAAGCAAACTTACACGACACTGCCGTTCAAAGCAATGACAGTATTTGGAAAATAAGAGTGTTTTTTTTTGGCATTTCGAAATTCCGCAATTTGATTATCTCCAGGCTCTCAGTCATGTTTTATCGCCGTTTTGCTTAAACTAAGTGTTGAAAACTAGAGACATTAAGGTTTTGCCTATAAGCCTGACAAGATTTATACCGATGGTTTGTCACTTCCATCATTATGTCGTGAGTGAGGTTGACACTGTTTTAGGCTTACTTATTATTACCAGCCGGCTAATGTGGATTTGAAAATTATTTCCCACTGTTTGACTCATGTGTTCAGTATTTTATTGAGTATTATTATTTTTTCATTATGCTTAACGCTTTGGTGTTTTATTTTTTTGCTTGATAACGTAGTGCAGTTTGCTACGAAACGTCGCACTTTATATTCTTTGACGTGTAGATTACCTTTTCGGCTTTCATTTTGACTCATTTTAGTTGACGCTTGTTTATCCCCTCTGTAACATGAACTGCCAGCCCAGCTACGCTGGCGTTTCATAAAAAAATAAATATGGTCTTGAGCTCACAGGTGGTGTTTAATGCACCGTTTGCAACATGGGGATGGTTTGATGTCTCATGTGTTTGTCGCCGAAGACGTATCCCGTCTGTGTATTTTTGCGCTCACTGGCTAATAAACGTTAATTTTCGTCTGCTTCGCTCACTCAATTACCACGCTCAAGCATAGTTTAAACAATTATTTTTCGCTGGCTACGCTGAAGGCGTGTATATCTCCTACGTATTTTTGTACGATTCCTATATTTAACCCAGTTTTACTAATCCTTTAATTTTAATCTTTTAATCGTCCGGCGGTTTGTGCCAGCGGTTTATGCATCTTTTAAACAATTATTTTACCTGGCTAATAAACACTGATTTGTGTTCACTTCGCTAACTCAATCAGCATGCTCAAGCATCTTTTAAACAATAATTTTTCACTGGCAGGCATGTATCCCGTCATTTTAATCGTCCAGCAGTTTATGCCAGCGGTTCAAAAGGTTCAAGAGTTTTAGGGAGCGTTAGCCACTCCTGGTCATCTGCCCGACGAAGCCCTAAGGCCCTGTGTCTGCAGCCAGCGGTTTATACATCGTTTAAACAATTATTTTTCGCTGGATAATAATATTATTTCTTTGATTGGTGTGCTTGGTCTAAAGTAAATTTCAATGTTTACAGAGGTTTTATTGTTGCCGACCACTTTGCAATGTAGAGTTTGTATTTAGTCTGTGATTTAATTTGTTGGGGCGTACGATTCTGGGTCATGGCTCCGGAAAATAAATTGAAATTGAATTAAATGTAGCAAAGATACGCTTCGTGCACCACAAGTTTAAAATGATTGTAAAAGGTAGTTAAAGCTACCTGGCCTTTACTTATTGTTGGTTACACGGGCGCTTTTCGGGATGAGGACTTATAAAGTGTAGATGTATATTGTATTTTGAGTGGAAACGTCGGCTGTCTGCTACGATTTACAGCTATATTCATGCATTTATTTAGTCCTATAAAAAAAAAATAAAATAAAATACGAACGACATCAATACTTGTTGGAGTTAATGAAGCAACTAGTCATACTTTCCCTTATGAAAACACGGCATACACTAATTTAAGAAAAAAAGAATCAACAATTGGACCGACTGGGACACAGCCCATCCCAGCTGGGCACACTGCCAACTGCGCTACTGGGGCGGAACCTGGCTACAGGCTCCAGCCGAACATATTCACTGTTCAACCTGAAAGTGACCACTGAGGAAGGTTACAACTAAAAGATCACAACTACTAGATGTATCGTGCAGTTCATGAGAGCCACAATTAACAGCCATAGTTTTGCGGAAGTTAGAACTATCCCGTTATAGGATATTTTTAGTGAGGTGGGTTTTAGAGCAAGGAACGTTGCTTAGCAGAGCAATCTGTCTTCTTATCCTGTGCTGGTGTTTGGTTTGTCTATTTGCATGTTTTTCACACGTCTTGATAGCTAAATAATCTGAGTGAGCGACGATAACTTTAGAACCCGTTATCTGATTTATTTCAAACTCCTCACGTAGATTCTGTAAACCCCCCCCCCCCCCCCCAACATTTGTAGATTTCAGTTCGTAAACTAATAAAACTGATTAAGGGGTTCCGATGCTTTGCCTATGAAATATATATGTGATGTAAAAATTGTAAGTGTGAAATTTTGATCGTGTGTTCAGGGAAAAAAAACTATATTCCGAAAAATAAATCTATGAGGGTGTAGGTCCCGTGTCTTTTAGTTAATGGTCAGAATGTCAATGACCAGTGTTACACAAATTCAACCAATGCACTAGCCAATCTGTGTTCAAGGCTTTATACAGGATTGTTTATCCGTACAATTCGTGGAAAATCGGATCGGTTCGTAGCGGGGGCGTGCGTGGTGATGTGGTTGTTCGGGCATACTATTAGGGGGAGGGGAAGGTGGGGGGGGGTGAGAGCAGGGGGATGTTGGGGGAGTAAGAAGGGTGACCTACGTGTCCCGCCTTCATCTCCGTGCGTGAGAAGTCGATGACGTTGCTTGCGTGACTTACTCGTCACGTGGAGCGTTCGGGAACATTTTTTCTTTATTTTTTTTTTTATTAAAGCCTAACTCGATCCTCGTTACAACGAAGGTGGTAGCGCGCAGTCGTTTAGGCTTTTCAGCGAGTGGTCAAGCTACAGGACTGTTGTTATAATGGGGTTTGCTGCAGAGAGGGAGTGTGTGTAAGGTCCGACAGGCAATCTCGGCCAAGGGAGGCTTGTTTTGCGTGGGTGGACGGGACGCTGTAAACACAGAGATGGGCGTTCTCAGTCACGTGATGTGTACATGAGTTTGTATGGACATAACGCTCTGGTTTACTTGCGCAAGTCTGGCGGACGAGCCTATAAAAAAATATTAGGTTTATTCGTTTGCAAATGTGAAAAATAACAGGAAAACAGAATCTCTAGAAATCTCTTTTCATGTGGTTTGTGCGATGATTCTATTCACTGGCTACGGTATATGTTTAATAAAACGAATATTTTATAGCGCATACATAAGTACAGAAAGCTGCATAATAACTTGAAAAGCCTCAAGTTTGTGGCTTTAAGCTGCTCGTGAATGAGCGAATTATCTGATGTATTGCAAGCATTATTGTATTCATGGCTTGGTGTTTATGTGTTTAATTCTAACCACAAACGCCTCATACATATGTGAAAGCAAATGTAGGAATGTAAAGCTAAATGAGATAGAAAAAATTATGAGTGTAATAAAAAAAATTGTCCACTGTGTAATGAATAACGCTTTGTTACGAAGCTTAATTGCTGAAATACCGGTAGGTATTCTCGTCGAAAAAAAAGATATTAATTTTTGTTGTCGTTGTAGTAATTGACAGGAGCGACATACAGGAGGGCCCTGAGGACTGGACGGAGTATCCATCTCTAGTTCTGGGTAGAGATAGGCCGATGTTGATATCGGTGTATGTGTAATAGAATGGAGCATAAAAAAATGGAATTTTAAAATCTAATCACCAGCGCCCAAAAGTTGTCTTTTAGGGTCAGATCAAACAACATTAAAAAACAATTTTTGACATATCTTCTGTCCCCAACTTGGACCCAAAATGTAAAAAAATTCAAATTCAAAATTTGAATTTTTTTAACACTTTTGGTCCGAGTTGGGGACAGAAGATATTGTCCAATTTTTTTTCATGGTGTTTGGTCTGGCCCTAAAAGACAACTTTTGAGCGCTATTAATTTCAAACTTCCAAAATTTTAATTTTGGCGGGAAATATGAAATTGTGAAAATTTCGTGTCAGAGTTGGGGATAGAAGATATTGTAGAAATTTTTTTTTTGAAGAATTGGTGTTTGATCGTCAGTCGACTACTTTTGAGCGCTATTAGATTTTAAAATTAAAAATTTTTTTTAAGCTCCAGCCAGATGTCGCCTATAATCTGTGTTATCGGTACTTTTGCCATATCGGTATCGGACAACTGTGAGGCTTCGGATACCGATATTATTTGCTCCAAGAAGTAAAACCATCTTCCCTGCAAAGCTGGCAACAAGCGCCGCGAAAACAATGCCATTTGCTCAGTTTTTAAGGAAAATACTGCACGTGATGGTCCAACGTTGGAAGTCTTACTATGACCCACTTAAAATCTAACTTAGTAGGTTAATATACTGAACCGTAAGCATTATAAGATAGCAAAAATGC
This sequence comes from Lithobius niger, assembly GCA_023313725.1. Classification (NCBI taxonomy): domain Eukaryota; kingdom Metazoa; phylum Arthropoda; class Chilopoda; order Lithobiomorpha; family Lithobiidae; genus Lithobius; species Lithobius niger. The sequence goes on from JAHWFP010126236.1 coordinate 41,439, forward strand.
TCATACTGCTGCACGGAAACATGTAAACTTTGAACGTTGAAATTATTTTCTCGAAAGTATTTTTACGTACAAGAATCTATATAACTAAGACTATTTAGTTTATAGTTTTTGTGTGTGTTTGTTTGTCCGTGGCGGGAACCTCAATATCCTTATTCTATTGAAGCCCGTAGTGAAAATCTCAGAGGCTATTGGGCGACTGGGCGGTGGCTGACGAACGGTTGTTATTCCAGAAAATAGTTACGACCATGATAGGCGGCATGTGGTCGCTACCCAAAACTTGGGATCGGTCGATATGAGTTTTTACCGATCAGATCCGAAACCGATATTAAAAAATATAAATATAAAAACACGACTAAAATTTTTATTTCCATACAAATGCAACAAATGCAACTTTGCAACAAATTTACTTTTGTAAGCCTAGGATCTTTTCTGGACACATTCCTTATTGGGGTAAAAAATAATGTTAAATTAAATTAAGTTTTAATTTTCCTGTCACTCAGGCTATGTATCAGTAAACAATATAAAGCTAACCTGTTACATTATACACCAAATACCTCTTTATTCCACTTTATACCAGTAAAACAACGTTCTTTCTCCTTTGTTTGTGCTATATTTGGGCGGCGCCCCCCCCCCCCCCCGTATACGGCTGGTTTTATAAAGCATTGTTATGATTTCCCGTTTGCATGAAAATACTGTGACGCCACTACATCTGCCAATTATTGTTGAAGGTCCTTACAAATAAACACCACCGTTAAACGCATGCTCTTCAGGTTAAACCTAGGTTAAAACCTGTACCTAGGTTTTAACCTAATAAATAGGTCCGAAATCTCACTCGTGCTACGATTTGTCCAGGCATGCGAAACTTCACGTGCAACAGCGTAGAACGAAAGCGAGAAAAATATAGCTTCTGTACACCAAGGCCGACTGGGGTAGAAATTGTGTGTCCTGCCTCCTGTCTCCACGCCAGAACACGCGCGTGCTGGAAAATTGATACATTTTAGCATTCTTTGTTTGTTTGATAAAATAAGATTTTGGCTATGCTGAGTCAAAGCGTGGAGCCGGGAAACGTCGAAACCCATAACTTCTCTCCCTGACGACCTGTGATATGGGATATGAAGCGATAGTTACATCATAGACACTCGCTCGTCCTCCGACGTCTATGCATTCAAACTCCTGCTATTGATAAGTGACTATTAGTTACCTTGTGGCAAGACTGTAAAAGTTCCGTTACGAAAAGGAATACGGTAGTGGACGGGTTTTAGATCCTGTTCAAGAATTTTGCGGAGAACAGCGACCAACTTGACGAACATTTGTACTGCAAAATGCACCCACCTCGTTCGTATAAGGCATTTTATGAGGACTGTTCCATGCGGTGACTGGCACAACCTTATTGCAACGGATTTGAGTTAATTATCTATCAAGTGAACTGCAAGTAACATCCATTTCTACCTAAATTGCATTGAGAAGCCATGCCACTCAGATCAATAAATTCTAAGTCAAATTCATGAGTCAAAATCATTTCCAGCCAAGTTACTACACCTTTGTTTCAATGCAATTCACTTCATGACTGCATTCTTTATGTACTATTTTAAATCCATTCCAGTAAATTACTTTTCATTTCTCATTCTGGCAAATCAATTCCAATTCGTTGACTTATACTCTTGACCCAATCTCAATAGTCAATTCCTGAACGGTTGAGGAAGTATTTTGACCGAGTCTATCTAATTCCAGCCAATCCAACCAAGTCCAGTATAATTTCGGAGAAATTCGCAAAATTTTGGGAATTTACACGATTTTGGTGAATTTGGGGCTGAAATGCGGTAGAATTGATTTGGATTTTTGGAACACCTGCTTGAAAAGCTACTTTTTATGTGAAAGTTTGACCGGGTCTTACTGAAAAACACTTTCAGGAAAATAAAAGTGAAATTAATGTACAAAAACTTAAAGATGTAACACCAAATGAAAAGCAAGTAAAATAATATTAATCGTTTATTGATTACAAAAACAAACTGTTGTTTTGTAGTCAATAAACAAATAATATTATTGCCCTTTTAACTCTGTATTGTAGCATCTTTAACGTTTAAACAAACTGTTTTATCAGCAGCAACAACAACTCAACGACTGAATTCTGGAAAACATCTCGATTTAGCTTACTTCCTGTTAGTGAGAACCGATTAGTTTTGTGATCTCTGGACAGCAATTAAACTACGTGAAGCGAGGATCGACGCCAAAGGAGTGAACGAAACGACCGATATGGTTAGTTTTGTGCTAATTTTTACAGTAATAAAGCCGTTCAATAGCAGGGGAATGAAAAATCTTAGCCTCACCAGGTAGGCGGCCGTGTTGCGATCCAAGGCTAAGCTCCAGAAACGGGATAATGCCACGCGAGCTACATGGTTACGCATAAAAATTAAATCGCGGCCCCAATGAACCACTAGCCCGTCGAACCCCATTCACGTTCACCATCGGGCTATTAAAGACCCCAAACTACAAATCCACGATGTTTAAATTTATTTTCATCTTTAATCTTGAAGAGATTTATTCATCTTTAGTTGTAGTGACTTGAACAACTTTTTGAGATCTTTAATTTCAAATTCCCAGTTTAATAAAACGTGTTGTGCGTGGGTTTGTATTAATGGAATGTGGAAGTGAGCTGGTGGTTTGTATTCTTCCCACGACCCTCCGACTCCTCCCTCTCTGGACGTGGACCAAGGGTTCGTTTCCCGGATGGATGAGACGTGCGTGACGGACAGTCGGATTCCACTTCCCGGCAGAAGAGACGCATTTCCGCGGAGGATGGCCCGTTGACGTGCACCAACCGAGATTTGTTTACCGGATGCTTTGTGGTGCGTTCCAAGTGGGAATCCTGTGTCATTAGTTGGGTACGTGGAATAAGCACGTGCTGGGTGGAGACGGAAAGGGACGACGGGACATAACGTAACATCCGAAAAAAATGCACTAATGTTAGAGAGACACGCAGGATACTGACTAAAGGCGAACGTAATGCACCCTTACTTGTTTCGTGAATACTGGCTATATAAGTCTAATTACTAATTAAAGACGGCCGACATACCGGATCCTAAACAATTGACCGAGCAAGCGAACGAGCGTGGTCCAATATTCGACTGAATTTATATTTTGTGCCTCTATCTGTCTGTATGTTTGTCTGTTCTGGAAACGTTAACGTCTCCTTTGGTTAACATTCATGACAAGAGAAGAAAATTTACATGCTTTAATGCACGAAGTCTCTAAGAGAAATTCCTACGTCAAACATTTTCGGAGAAAATGCAGAGAAAAAGCACTGCTCTACAGTTGCTGCAATGTGCGGATGGACGGACGCAGGCCATTGACACTGCTTCCCTGGATGATGTACTTTTCATAGATTTTTTCAAAGCTTTCAATCCTGTTGTACGTAACTATACGTTAAACTGAACCATTATGGTTTTGGTGGTAAAATAATACACTGAAGGTATTCCTTTCGTCGTAGTCAGACAGTTTGCATAGGTTCTCCTGCTTCAGATATCAAATCAGTTACTAGTAAAGTACCGCAGGACTCTGTATTGGGACCGATGTTGTTTTTAATCTGTATTAATGATCTAAGTTGTAGTATTCCTGGTGTCACGTTCCCGAAATTTGCTGACGACGTTAAACTTTACGCAGCTGTACAGCTAACTAACGACCACTACGTTTTAAGTAATGTCATCAGAGATGTGGAGGCTTGGTGCAAAAATTGGCAGTACCGATTTTTGCTTGCGAATGTAAAATTTTGCAAATTAGCAGTGAAAATAAACATCGCAGTTGCAGCTTTAATAACAATGTCCTGAATGTGAAAGTCAGATAAAAGATTTAGGAGTTATTTTGTCAAAGAACTTTAAAGCACATAAACGCTATTGTGAAAGCAGCTCGGACCCGTGCTATAATGGTCAAACGGTATTTTCGACCGCAGAACGTACTTGTATTTATTAAAGCCTGTTCGATTTACTTTAGAATATGCCTCACAAGTCTGGTCACCTTATTTACTAAAAGACATTGAGCTGGTTGAATCTGTGCAGCGTCACTTTCCGGAACGATTTCCTGGTCACTACAATAAAAAATATATCATAAGAAAGTTTAAAAGTTCTAAATCTACCTACACTTGAAATGCGTCCGGTAGTCAATGACTTGGTCGTTACTTAGTTGGTTTTTGGTATGATATCACTTTTTTTTTTAATTGTGTACTTTACTCAACTCAACTAGTCTGCAGCTGTTTAATTTGCCACGTTTTACCATGGCTTGAACCATTTTCCGAATATTTTAATTTCATATCACTCCCTTTGAGGCCAAACTATTCTCAACTGGTGGCCTCTTCACCAGTTTTTGATTTTATTTTAATTATTATTATTTTTTTATATTTAGTTCATATCACTCCTTTTTACTTAGTTTATATCACTCCTTTGGTTTTGTTTTGACATTTATTTTTTTATTTTTCTTGAATTGTTCGTGTAGGCCTACACAAATTCTTTGGAACGTTATTTTGCTTTGTCGCGACACACTAGCGTGTGTTTAGATACACACGTCAGTATACACGTTGTCATTGTCCAACTTTGACCATCCAATCAGAGACGATGCCTGCAATACTAGCAATGGTTATAATAATAGTTTCGTACTTACGTGCCCTCCCACGCCATCCCCGTTACACTCCCAAGCTGCAAACCAGAAAAGGTATGCATTTCGTATCGTACTGCAGCAATTCGTTCAATTTCATAGCCGGAAGTCTTCCCTTTATCTCAGTATCGGCGAATAACTACCCTATGGCGTTTACCGTGGGGCTGAGTGGACTAGTAGCTAGGTAGAAGTAGCTAGTAACACCTGTGAACGCTACTGAGAGTCAGCTTTTGCTTTTGAAAGCCGTTTAGCTGACATTCCTAATTGAGTTAATTTTTGTTAGGTGGGTCATTGCTGTCGATTTTAACAATTTAAGCTTTTGTATCGCCTTTTTTTTTGCCCAAGTACCTAAAACGATGCTTCATGACATTAGACACTTACACTATAGGGTCGCGCTACATTGGTTTTCACTAGCGTGTGCTCTATATTCAAGCGTGTGCTCCGTTGGATAGCCAAGCCGAATTTTAGCAGCTGCGATAAAGGAGCCGGATCTACAAAGCTAGTGGCCCAAGACCTACATAAATAACACAAAGCCTTTTGCCACACAACACGCCATAAGAAAGTTCTTTTAGTGTGGAGACTGCAGAAGAGAACTACAAATAGTAAAAAAAAATCACCATTAATGACAATTACACACGTTTTGAAACACTGTGGTAGCTTCGTTTATCATTAAACTTAAAAACCAGCGCCTTGTGGTAGAGCTATCCAAATGCACACTTAAAGATCGATGTTGGACTCGTTAGCAGATCATGGGCAGATATCGTATAAGTGCAGCACAGGGTGGAAATCAAATAAATGGAGTGGTTATGAAAACGTGTTCTGAATTAAATTCTATTAGATACAAAACGATGGAAAACACATGCATCCTGTACTATATCTCGCTCGGCCGAGTAACAACTTCAGAACTCAGTTATGTGCCTATAGTTTTTTTGTTAACCGACAATAAAATTCGAATTGATATCATTATTGTTATTTTTTAGTTTCTTGGAGTCTTATGTTATCAAAACAAAGTAATTGTGATATATGTAGATGCAGGGACCCAGTCAATATCGAACCATTTTGGAGGTTTAGAAGCAGAAAAGATGTCTAGTAAAGGGACAACCCGGTAATACGGGAAACCTCCGATCAGAGCAGGGTGAAGAGATAGTGTTCAGAACTGGGCAAGATAGACCCTATACCTATAGCCACTGAGAAGGATGGTAGCCTCTTACCCTATCCCGTCGGGTCTGCCTGCATATGGGCTAGTGCTCGTGCATGCAGACACCGTCGAAAAATTGACAAAATTAAGTTAGGATCCTCATCACATAAATCAGTCAGCTGCTCCGACCGCCATCCATCACTCCACATAACGATTTTTTTTCAAGATTTCTTCAATTAACAGATTCAGGAAGAAAAGAGCACCTCATCTTTAGTTTTCCATTTCCAATCTTCTCTTGGGGCTATTTTGCCTCCAGATCTTCCCTCCTGTAAACCAAAACCCCCTCCGGCCACGAATGAACTTTACTCTAATGAGATTTAATGGATTAATAGAAGTTGGGACGAGAGAGTGTTTTTTTCTTCTTCTTCTTCTCTCCATCTATCACAGTCGCTCTTCCTTTCTACTATCTTAGCTGGTTTCATTTAATTTCTCGTTTTTTTTTTGTTCTTTCCCTTCCTTCTCTCTTGATTTATTATGTCCCGCCGTCTGAGGGCAAAGCGTACTTCTAGGGACCTTCTTTCTTTTAAGTCGGGGGTCGTTTAGGGTCGACAGGTGGAAAAAAGGTAAGAGGAGACGCCAGACGGATTGCGCCTACCACAACTTCCCTTGTCTGCTATACCGCCTCTCGGTTCAATTTGCGCATAATATCAAACTGCCTCGTATTATTTGATGGGCCGAATATTTTTCTACAGGCAGAACCGTTATGTTGATACGTCCCATAAAACCAATTTTCGTTTTGCATTCAAATCAGTTGCAAGTTGTTTTGGCTTTTTTTTTTAAAGCTTTAAAGATAGTTGTGGCGTGTTTACTAAGCGTCTACTGCAGCTTATTATTGCTGTTCAGTTTCGACTTCCTGTGGTATTTTAGATCAGTTTATATTTTTGTGACCGATAACGAAATATAAACCTCTTAACGTTGTCATCCAAAGTATACAACTTGACCTAAAAGGACGTAACTGCCGTGTCAATCCGCTGTCGTCAAATGTTTCGATCTTCAGACAGTTAAATATAATGTAATATCACAGTTTGCTAGAGAAGAAAGCCATCAGTGAAAAACCATAAACTAGAAATAACGTAGTACAGTAAGTCACTTGAATGCAACGTAAGTACAGGTGGCTTAATGTATGACATTATTTCTAGTCGTTGATCTGGTGATGAATGGTTCGCCAGTTCTTATCCGGGTCACATCACTTGAATGAAACGTAAGTGCAGAAAGGCGGCTTACTGGACTATACGTTAATTTTTGTGTTGTGTATGAATTTTGCGCTGAAGAAGGACACTTCAAACAATGCCTTCCGAATCGGATAACAATTGACTAAAATACGAAAGAACAAGAACGCAACTGTGATCTATGGAGCTTGATTTTGTACGACATATGTGATAGCACGTATTGTTGTTGAGAATTTGCAAGCTAAGGCTCGAATGTTCAATGGACGGCAGTGGTGAGGGTGGGGGTGGGGGTGGGGGGGGGGGGACCCCCCTCCCTTCCCCCCCCAAAACGAAAAAAATGTAAGATTTTTTTGTATGGCGGGAAGAAGGGTAATTAGTTAGGCTTATTTATGCTAAATTTTTTGGGTTTAAATAACAGTATGCAGTTTTTGTTACCGGCACCCTAGTTACCGGCGGGACGAAAAAAAAAACTACAACCACCACAAAAAACGCTATTCTGCACATATTTTGTAATGAGGCCCTATGGTAGTCAGAATGATCACAATGTTTAGGAATTTTTATTGTTGTTAGAAATAAATGTAACTTAAGGCTATGGTCTTTGATGGGAATGCCATGCATGCAAACCGACTGAGGGCTGGTAATCGTGGCTGACCTGTAGCAGGAGATTGTTAAAAGAGTGTAAAACATTAACACCTCCAATCTCATCGCACAAATGTGGAAAATAACTGGCACACTATGACGAGTAAGAACTTCAGAACATTTGTTTGTTTTGAGTTTCGTTTTGCCATTTCATGGATTTTCATCTTTCTTACCTTTTTTGTTTTTAAAGTTCCTCAGATCGTGAAAAACTCGTTACAAAGTTAAAACTGAAATTTTGAATTAAAATGCAAAACTACCTAGTGGCGTGGCGCGCCGAAAAATTAACGGCGGTGGGCAGCGGCGGCGTGCCGAAATTATTTTTCATCAGCAACGGCGTGCGGAATATTGGGAAAATAATCGGCGACGCGGCGTGGCGTGGCGTGGTGTGGCGTGGCGGCGCACGGGTCTACGCCGCCAGGTCGCGCATAGGCAAGGTCGGCTGAGATAAGAGTTGATCCAGGAAGCAGCTACTATCTCAGCTGGCCTTGCGCATAGGACCGCGATCGTTTCTTCTAGCAGCTATCTAGCGAGCCTAACGTAAATTCCACATTGCCAATTGTAGCATAATACACTCAAATACAATTTTTACGTTCGGAGCAGTCCTACTTACGTTTCATAATAAGTATTCACTAGTTTCTTAGTCCAGGTGGTCCAGAGTTGCGTCGATTCGTAGGATCGACAACGATAGCCATATTGATTTCAGAGATCACAAATATATGACGTCAGAGTCGGCGCATGCGCAGTCCAATTTATTTAGGAAAAGAAGTCTTCGGTGATGAGGAGGATTCATATCATGCCGACCTTGCTTGCTAGCGTATAGGAGCTGGATTAGGTAAATCAAGCTCCAAAAAGTAGTTTATTTCGTAGATGCTGTCTTTTAGAGCCGAACTGAATTGTTTGAAGGTTGGTTGAGCTCGTTGTTGCGATCGTTGTTGCGAACTGGGTTATCTGCCCGCTACGAGGAAAGGCAGATTACCCTAACCCTCCCCCCCCCCCTTACCGCTTGGAGGACGACGATGCGATTGTGATTACAGATCCTCATGGATAAAAAAAACGGTTCAAATGGTTTGGATTTAGCGAGCGTTTATTACTTCTGGATCCATGTCTTTTACAGAACAATGTGCTTCGAGCAATGCCTTCAACGTGCTCAGTCATAGACAACTCAAAGGGTCAAAGGGTTTTTTAGCGAGCGTTAACCGCAACCGGTCATCTGCCCGATGAAGCCCTAACTGTATGGCCCGCAACAAGTGAAAAAAATCAAGGTCCACGCTAGTGGTCCGCCCGCCAAGTCCACATTGTCAGACGCTATTGTTAAAAAATTATTATTTAATTTGTCCATTATTGTATTATCGTCGTGGGTGGTGTGCACAGTGTGTGTAGGCTACGGTTCATGCGGCCGACGGGACTCCTTTGTTACTTTGCAGATTTGAGGCTTTGTGGCTTGAGTCAGGGTGGTGGTGTGGAGTTGTGTAGTCCTGGTTGAGCTTCTGTTAGTGTGGAGGTTAGGTTAAGTTAAGTAGTTAAG
>JAHWFP010126236.1:51013-72505 GCA_023313725.1 Lithobius niger
CTGTTGCATAAAATATTTTATGTCGTTGGCATAAAAATATTTTGTAATAAAAAATGTATCCAAAACGAGTTGAAAATGCAGGTTTTTTGTGCTAGTAAATATACTTGCGAGTTCAGTGTCGGACTAAAGTGCTCTACAACGTTCTCCCCTTTGATACCTTTTAGGCCTATCTTTCTCGTAAAACACAGGGCGTATTCCTGTTGTTGGTCAATGTTTCCCAAGAGAGTCGAAAATTTATGTTTCTGTGTTAATAAATGTCGGACTCAAGTGCTCCCTCCGCAGCAGTGATATTTTCAAACATATTTATTGGTAGTCACCTACCAAAACAAAATTTGTTCAGAATTCTCGTTAAGTTTTTCGTCGTTGGAAGTCGTTATATCAAACACCAAGTTCATCCCACTGAGTAAATAGTTCGCAGGTTAACTGAAAATTTTGAAAATTGCTTACTGTGCAATTTAAAATAGTTAAATTAACGTTTGATGAGATGAATTTGGCGTTAGGCATCACGACTTCTAACGGCGTAAAAGCTTGGCGGGAATCATTAACAAATTTTGATTTTTTTTTAATACTGTTTTGCAGTTCATTGTTGAAATTACGAGATGATGGAAAAATATAACGGCCTGAATTAATGTTGAATGTAAAACAACAGCAGCAACAACAAAAGGCCTTTTTAATTCGTATATTTTAAACCATATAAATTTCCAGTAGCTTCATTGATTCGATCTGTATGGGAGAGTAAAAGTCCCAACAAGAATAACAACAAGGATATTGTAATCACGTTAAAATGCCGTTCAAAAGACCCTGGTCCTTATTAATACCCACATTTTAAGCTATAAAAATTGAAAATCGGTTCATTGGTTTGATTAGTTGAGAGTAAAACTTTCCCATCAAGAAGAAGAACAACAACAAAAGTTTGAAGTCACATTAAAATAGCGTTTAAACGGCCCTAGGTCTTGTTCCTACCTACTTTTTAGCTCTAATATCGGTTCATTAGTTCGATCAGTTGAGAACAAAATTTCCCCAACAAGAATAATAACAAGAATATTGTTCACGAAAATTGGTTCATTGGTTCGATCTTTAAGTGAGAGCAAAATTGTCCCAACAAGAATAACAACAACAAAAATATTGTATTCACCTTGAAGTAACTGTTATATGGGACTGGGCCTTGTTAATGCCTGTGTTTAAAGCTGTAAAAAATCGGTTCATTGGTTCTCTAGGTGAGAGTAACAACAACAAGAATGTTTGCAGTCATATTTAAAAAAAAAACCATTCAAAAGGCCCTGGGCCTTGTTAAATTCTACAATTTAAGCTATAAAAATTGAAAATCAGAGTTTCAAAACTTGTAAATTGGTTCGATGAGGTGAGAGCAAAATTTCACCAACAAGAATAATAACAAGAATATCTGTTCATGAAAATCGATTCATTGGTTCGATCGCTATAGAGGAGAACAAAAATGCCCCAATAAGAATATTGCATTCATCTTAAAATAAATGTTATTAAAAGTCGAGTCCTTGTTAATACCTATGTTTTAAGCTATAGAAATAAATTCGGTTCATTGGTTCAATCTCCAGGTGAGAGCAACAAGAAGAGCAACAACAAGAATACTGCACGTAGCCACATTAAAATATCATTCAAAAGCCTGTGATCCTTGTTAATACGTACAATTTAAACTATAAAAATAAAAAATCGGTTCGTTGGTTCGATCTCCAGCTGGTAAGGGCAAAGAGTCCCAACAAGAGTGACAACAACAACAATAACAACCAGAAATATCCATTTCGTGTAGGTCAAACAGTTTGATTGTTGTCATGAAAAGTTTAATGCAGTGAAATAGTTATGACAGGGTCCCAAATGACGAATTTCATTGTTCTATATCAATTCTGGGAAGACCATAGGGTTTCAAAGTTTCACGTTTCACATAGAGTTCATGCTGAAGCTTACGTAAGGACCGTAATCTCTGTCTTTGATAATGTAGAGCATAAAGCTCTCGTCCAGAAGATGATGTTGGTTTATTGGAATGTCAAAATCATTCAAACATTGACGAAGTTACCGTAGAATGCGATGACTTTGACTACAGGCTGAATTCGGGAAAAAAAAATCCAACAGCTGCAAATGCGGTATTTTGAAATGATAAAAATGTTTGATGATTGACCACCATCTTGGCTTGATGGTTGAGAAAGCGATTTGCCATCAGAAATTGTACTTTAGTAAAAAAAAATTTAGTTAGAGGGGTGTCAAATTATGCTTCCAAAAGTGTGTGTGCAACTTTTTATTGCAGGGCCGTTACCATGGGGATAATGCCAGCCAAACCAAAGTATTGACATGAAAATTGATATTCCGATAACCAATGTGGTGGGCATAGGTTGGACAGAAATGGCTCGTCCAATATAACCACAATATCAGAATGAAACCGGGATGAATTTGGACCTACCATGACGTGACTCTTGACATTCTAAAACATCGTCTAAAAAGTAATGTTTAGCTTTTTTGGTTCCTTGTAGGTTTTTTTTAGGTTTTCTTTCCAATGTATTTACTCAAATTAAGATAGGGGTATGTTCCTATCGTTGTTACCAATTTATGTGATTTTTACGTGTTTTTGAAAGAAATTTGTAATTATTAAAATATGAAGGTTGTTATTTTTTATTAATTTTTTTTTAAATCCCCTGTGTGTCTAATGTCATCTAGGCTTACTAGAAATAAGTGCAAATAATGGGTTAAAATCAGGAATTACTGTTTACAAAGCCACTCCATTTGGAGGTGATTTTGGACAGAGCACTTGTAATTTTAAAATTCCTAAAAATCAAAATCTACGTTAATTGTAGTCAAATGCAACCCCCCCCCCCTCCCTCGCTCGCCTCTGGATGTGAGAAAAGAAAATATAATTCCTTTTCGTTTTTGAGATGACGACAGCAATATTTGTAAATCGTCTATTAACCCTATTTCACGGTATTATATTTTCATCGGATTCGAGTTTTCCGAGTATGTATACGTGTAATGAGTCAAGTATGAATATCGTAATACTCGGCTCGACTCTTATTTTGGAGTATCTCAAATCCCTAATAGTAGAACGACAAATCCCATAAAAAGTCTCCAAAAACTGCACTTAATGAGACAAGCATGAAAGTTTGCATGCCCGTAGGTATTGAAGCATCAATGAAATCTAGATGTGGAGCCACTTTAATTTCGACCTAGGAAACCAATATGGCAGCCACTTCCAATATGGCCGCCAGCTAACATACACGTTTTGATACTTTCAACTCTACTGACTTACCCATTGAAATTTCTTCAATCTTAGTAGCTGGGGTATGAAATTTCCTTTCCAACAAGCCCAAGAACGTCCCTGTACGACATTTTTATCAATAGTTATCACCATTTAAACTTTAAGTTTGACCCCATTTTTGACCCGCCTTCCAGATTATTCGGTCATCCCACTTCAGTTCTTCCACTGAATCATTACAAGTTCTGCAAATCATCTTTTAGAATAAAATGTTTTCTAGTGAGAGCCAGAACTAAGTACTATATAATTCTTATAACTTTTGTTTATGTGGTCACTGGAACCAACGAAGAGAGTGCGTTACTAACCTACAATTACGCTACTTTTCATGTCAAACTGCCCAACTGCATTTCTTTGTACTAGTAATTTGTTTATAACATTTGTTTTCTTTCTGCTGATGACATGCAAGAGTCTACAGTAGTTCAAAACCGTGTACAAAGTAATACTGAAATCAACCACATGACGATACCAAAAAAGTTTAAATTGGCGGAGGAGACATTCACTAATATAGTAGACGTAAAGCCACGGAATTGGTCTCATGTATGTTTTGCCAGAAAGATGAACATGAGTCACGTGTGTGCCCTGCTTTAAATACAAGAACAAGTGATCGGATTTCTGGATATGAAACACTTGCCAATAACCTTGAGAAGTTTGCAGAGCTGAACGCTCTCCCAAGTGAAAGTGACTTAAAACGTCTAAAGGAAGATGCATTAACCATTGCAGGAACATTAGGTAAGAACAGTGCAAAGTGGCATATAACTTGCTCCTTAAAGTTCAACAACACTAAACGTCAGAGACTACTAATTAAGAGGAGTAGAGATATTACTGAAAACACTACTAATTAAGAAGAGTAGAGAATATTACTGAAAACAAAGAAGCAAAATCGTGGTTGATCGTGGTTGAGCGCTCAGCCTGATTGTTGGAGGTTTGCGGATGTGGTCGAACCCCTGGAAAGGGGACCTTTGAACGTCCCTGCCAAGACTGCCGGCCAGGCTAGCTTGAGAAACTCCCATGCTACTTCAGCGGATATAGGAGCTATTCTGGCTAATTCTGGACAATCTTTCGCCCCATACGATGATCGGAGGTCGAATCTCCGGGTTGGCAGATTTTTCTTCTTCTCTAAGAGTCCTCCAAATAAGTATTAAATTGCTTCGGCTTACTTAAAGCTCAAAAAATGAAATTAATTTATACAGAAAAAAATTGTTCATCTTTCTGGCAAAACATACAATCCAATCCCAAGCCTCCACCAACTTGAACTTCTTTGGTGTTGTCATTTAAACTACTGTAGACTCGTGCGTGTCATCAGCAGAAAGCAAACTACTGTAGACGCTTGCGTGTCATGAGCAGAAAGAAAACAAATGTTATAAACAAATTAATAGTACAAAGAAATGCAGTTGTGGAGTTTATAGTGACATGAAAAGTAGCGTAATTGTAGGTTAGCAATGCACTGTCTTCGTTGGTTCCAGTGACCACAGAAACAAATTTATTATAAGAATTATATAGTGCTTAGTTCTGGCTCTCACTAGAAAACATTTTATTCTAAAAGATGATTTGCAGAACTTGTAATGGTTCAGTGGAAGAACTGAAGTGGGATGAGCGAATAATCTGGAAGGTGGGGGCAAATATGCAGGGTCAAATTTAAAGTTTAAATGGTGATAACTTTGGAGAAAAATGTCGTACACGGACGTTCTTGGGCTTGTTGGAAGGAAATTTCATACCCTAGTTACTACGATTGAAGAAATTTCAATGAGTAAGTCAGTAGAGTTGAAAGTATCAAAACTTGTATGTTAGCTGGCAGCCGTCTTGGAAGTGGCTGCCATATTGGCTTCCTAGGTCGAAATTAAAGTGGCTCCACATCTAGATTTCATTGGTGCCTCAATACCTACCTGCATGCAAAATTTCATGCTTGTTTCATTAAGTGCAGTTTTTTCCAACATTGCCGCCCTACTTTAACCGTCGCACACTCACTGTTAGTAGTGGAAATACGCGTAAAGAACTTCGAGCATTTTGAAAAGAAGTCTGTGTTGAAAAGGTGACCAAATCTGTGCCCAACACCATTGTAGTTTAACGTCACTAGGAAGTAAAAAATGTTCCAAACCAAAGATTTGGATTCCTCCTCAGTTCACCCTGGTTTGACTTTAAAATAAAATAAAAATCCCGTGTAAACTGACACCGAATGGGTTTCCCAATAAAAAACAAAGAGTTGCAACAGGTGTAAAACATTGTTATTGACAAAGTTTTATGGTTAAAAATAGGGCGGTATCTGATCGCATTCGAATCTCTAACTTTCGTCCTTGATCAATGAACACATTTTTAGCAAATACTTTGACAGAAGTTCGTCTTGCGACGGTCCAAGAATTACTCCTTTAATAGCGTGACAATACGAAAACCTATTAGGATATGCATTACCCCGGATTCCAAAAAGCCAACAAAACAAAACCAAGAAGTTTGCCTCCATTTGCCTCTTTTAAGTCCGTGGATAAAAAGCAAAGAAAGTTAAAAAAAAAAAAACAGCCAAAAAAGCGATGTTCCGAAGTAAATGATCAGCTTCGTTTTCAAGCATTTAAAGAAACAGCAAAAAAGCATTAAATTAAATGACAAAATGAAAATGCGCCATCTCACTGTAAAGGTCAAAACTTGGGTTTAGTGGTACTATCGAACAACTACCAAAAAAAAGGGAGGAGACAGAAGTTGGAGCCATTTTCATTATGGGGGTTAGGGTGGGTGGCCTCATATGTCAAAGGTCCCGTGTTCAGTCCTGACTTCGGCTTACACAACCGACAAGAGGGAAGGGCTCCGGAAATGCACTCGTGCGTATGTCGAGTGTTGTGAGTAAAAGATTCTAGGTATTTCTTAGCAAAATTGTCCCTTCCGTCCCGACGTAACCTCAACAGTTGAAAAGGACGTTAATTCGACTACATCCCCTTTTGTTCACTTGGGCTTTTAGGCGTATTTCCATTCCTAGTTTTGCACATTTTATTTAACATGTCACGCTGTTTTTTTGCTTTGTTTGTGTAAATACTTGAAAACTGTAGATCACTAACTCCAAAACGTCGCTTTGTTAGTTGTTTTTTTTTTCCGGCTCCACCTTTGGGCGTTTATATCCGCATACTCCATGTTGGTGCTTTTTATTAATAGTTTGGCCCGTTTTAACATGTCAACACGAACAAAAATAATCCAGATCAGATGAAGTCAGTATTAAATAATCATGACACACATACAAAAAAACGAACAAAAAACCCTTCAAACTTTTCAATGCACGGCCGCTTTCATACTCTTTTTCGAGAGGGTACAATATTAAACATTCACGATGCTTCGATTCCATCGACCGTAGAGCTGTACCTATATTGCACCTAGACAGCACGATTTATAATACTGATGGAAAATGCTTGGCGTCAACTCATGATAATTATCGAAAACACGAATGGTAACGCTTAAACTTTTGGAGATCTAGTTACACAGATTTCCAACGCTTGAAGGCGCCTTTTCACCTTTTTAACTCCTGGATGCAGCACCGTAGAATCTTCGAGCAATATAAAGAAAATAGCGGTAAATTAAAAATAGAACACTATTCGTAGCAGTGCCGCGATTTTCAAAACTAAAACGAGATCACGTGATCCGTATCGGTCTATTGGATGACGGAGAATCTGTAACGTGGAAACTGTGTTTAGAATATGGGCAACGCTATCGAAATGGTGAACCGGCGCCTTTAAGTACAAACCATGATCTGTAGTTTTATTTTCTTATATAGTGAGTTACGGTGTTATATGTTCAGAATGTTAAAAATTGTGCCTAATTTAGAAGAGGTGCGCCTTTCAAGTACCTGCCATTCAACAGTTCTCGAGTATTGATTGGACGTTTAAGTACGCAAACGTCCGATGAAACATCTCGATGTGCAAAATTTAAAAGTATACATTATCAGCCACTTTCCGATGAGTGAGATATAACAATGTCGAGGCACGCAGGGCCGTGTCATTGTTGTATCTCCCCAAGAAAATTGGCGTATTAACCTATATACTTATCACCCTCTTTCACGATCTCAGTCCGACAACAATGGTATAACACATACATAGTCAAGAATGAATCGTGCTGACGTTCCTTTTCATTGTTGACAGCATTGTTGTTCCTTGTTTGGTGAAGGGTTCTGTGCTCGTGTTTATTGATTGTAACTCGATTCCAAAGTGCCCCATCACCGTTCATACCAATGTAACAATATAACAATATATTGGTGTAACAATATAATCTATCTAACTCTGTAGAGTTCATATCGTGGAAACTCAACGACGAACAGCCCCTTCAGACAATTTCTCTTAAATTTTTTTAGGAGAGTCCGCGGTATGAACGGTGATGGGACACTTCGGAATCGAGTAACAGTCCAGAAATAAAAGCAAAGAATTTTGTTGGCCAACACTGGGATAGGCCTATTCGTCGTTGTGCGATGACGGATGGGTTAGGAATCTTGAACAGTAATGCGGTAAGACAACAAACGTGTAATTATAGGACGGGAGCCAAATGGGCTCGATTAGTGATAAATAAACGTATACGCAATGTGTAATAATTTTGGCTTAGGTTTAATTTAAATTGAAGAGCTTCACATTTAATAAATAAATAAAAATAAATAATGAAAACCACGACAGGCGGTTGTGCCAGAATGGCCAGCATTAGACTTTGTCTTCTTTTTTTTTGGGGGGGGGAGGGGGAGGGAAGATGAAGGGCGGACAACGGGAGTCGGGTAGAGTGAGAGATATCCACCAACAAAAGTTAGCACTAATCAGACTAACGAGGTAAATTCGATCTGTTCTAAATTTTTAGCAAGTCTGTAGCGTAGTTTGTACTGTTTCGGTACTGTTTCAAATTTCCATTTTCTCTTTAATAACAATAATAATAATAAAAGTTGGTTGCAAATTTGCAACAGGCTGGAATGGTCCTTAAAATCCACTGACTTCAAGCCTAAGCTGAAAAGAAAAGCATTAAAATAACAGTTAAAAGCTTCTGTATGCACCATATGTCCAATGAGGGAAAGGGGAAAAAGAGCAAGGAGGAAGGTTGGGATACGACTGCCTTGCCACCAAGGTTAGACCTGCCAGTGATGATAAGGTCCGCGATGGCATCGCCAGTCGCGTAGAAGGTAAAGTAAGATGAGGCTTAATGGCGCGTCGACAGCTTGGTCATTAGCGCCAACCTCAGTCACAGTGCAGTGCAGTGCAGTGCAGGTAAAGTAAGGAGGGAAAAAGGAAAGTACGTGCAATAAAATAAAATTTTAAACATGAAGTAAAAATTAAGGACAATGATAAAATACAAATATAGTTCTGAAATGACCAATACGGGCACACAAAAAAGTTCAAACAATGATAGCAATTTTTTTAATCAACGGCTACAAAAACCTGAGTATTAAGAGTGACGCATAAAAAATAAAACATAATCATTTTTGCAAAAATAAAACACAATCTATAGCCACATTAAGTCTCCAAAACAGAACACAAGCCAGAAATACAGGACCAATTTGCAATGCACCAAAATTAAAATCTAAGCAAAAATTTGGAAGATCACATTTCCGCAAGTAGCTTTTAAAAGAGTCCAAACTTGGAGCACGCACCACCTCATCAGACAGACTGTTCCATAGTTTTACACGATTTGTTAAGAAAAATTTACGACAATCGCTTTTAGTCCTATTTACAATCAGTTTAAAAGAGTGAGCACGGGTTCTGTCGTCATGGCGTAATTAAAAAAAAAACACAGAAAAATCAAAGTCCGCGAGGCCATGCAGTAAAGAAAAAGTGAGATGTAGGTAAGTTCGGAGTGGACGCAGTTCAAGTGACTCCAGATAAGAATACGAAGCCTCTTTTTATAAAATTTGTTGTGGAGACCTGGACGATACTTGAACCGATTCCAAATATCAATATCACCTACTTCGTAAGGTGACCAAACAGGGCTAGGGTACTTAAGCAGAGGCCGAACAAAGACCTCAAATGCCCACACCAAGGTTTTTCTGTCGCCAAAAGTTAAAAACCTTTTTAATGATAGCAAATCTTGTACCATCCCGTCTTTCCCCCAGTCTCATCTCAGAGAGAAAGCTTAAAGGCCAAGGCAGATGGCCCATGAAAGAAAAAGAAAAAATATTTATTTACAATTAAAAAAAGAAATAAAATGTATAGTTTCTTCAGCCAAAACAGAACAAAAAAGTGTCGTTCACCCCACTTCCCCCACTAACGCTAACCAATGATAAGCTTGTCCCTTTGTGTGTGAAGTCTCGCTTGACACAAAAAGTAAAGTGCCACCGAAATAAAGTAAAAACGTTTATTTACAATCTCCATCATTAAAAAGTAGTAAGTAAGTAAGTAAGTAAGTAGTTAGGAAGTAAGGCCCTTACGAAGGTGAGAATATCGCCAAATGAAAGGTAATTAAATTACGCTTTTAATAGGCCTATTTTCATCGCTGTAACTTGATTTTTTAAAACCTCAAATAAACTGCTCTGAAAGCTGTTCATGATGTCAGAGTATGATCAACATTTACAGGTCAGGGAAATTTATCAGAAAGTAAATACTTTTTTAATCACACCTAAAACGACTTATTTTGCATAATTTTTACTTAGTATGAGCAACGTGACAAAGATCGCAGAATTGGTGGGCTTCAACTGGTTGGACGTAGAAAAAAAAAAGACCTGCAGGTTTTAAACTGTCAAACATTCGCGTTTTTGAAGCACTGAGGAGTCCGGATTGAGTGAGCAAAGCGAGTGATTTCCGCGTACGTATAGTAAACTTTTTCAGCGTAAAAAAATTTTTTTTAGGGCGGTTAAAGACGGACCACAAAACGCGCCACAATCGCAGACGCAATCTTTGGCGTTTGCGAAGCGCGTTTGCAGCAAAAAATTGCAATTGGTGGCAGGTCATGTAAAAACCATGGGAATGTACTGGGGCACTGAATGCATTGGAGTAACCAGTGCACCATGGGAATGCACTGAAGTAACCAGTGGTGTGCTTCTGTGTCTGTTGGCAGAACACCCCCAAATCACTTGCAAGTACCCCATACACGGTACTTTCGGCGTCACGATGCGACTTCAGTGCCACACAACCTGTTGAGTGATCGGTTGGCTCGTTAAGCTAAATACCTCACTTGGTTTTGTTTGTGACGTCTGCTCTCGAATGGGGTCAGAATCCTCGGGAAGCGCGGTGAAAAGGCCAAATTGTGCGTTTGTTGTCTGAAAGGTGCCATCGATTCGGACGCGCTGTGTGGTGTCGTTTTTGCAGCGATTGCCATGCGTTTTGTGGTCCGTCTGCAACCGCCGTTACTGTATATGATCTACACGCATTTGAAATAATGGGAATGTGAGCAAATACTGCAACATACTGCCACGTACCACAATCAGTACGTAGCATGATGCTCTGGGATGATGCTCAATTGAGATGCTCTGGGGAATCAACTACATGAAACATGGATCGACGCCAACAGAGTAAGCGATACGAACGATATGCATAATGAATAACAAAAAAAATTGGAAATTTCTTCAACTTTTTGCAAATCGTCCCCCCCCCCCCTTTCCCTTCCCAACATTGAACTTTAACCCAATATCCCTCCTGGTTTTACCTGATGTGTCATTTAACACAGATAAAAGAAAGAAATATTTTTATTTTTATTATTCAAACAAAGCAACTTATTCTTTTTAAATCGTCCTATGCCACGAAATGTAGTTTCCCGCCTCATTCCCCCATTACACCAACGTCATCATCGAACCTAGCTTCCCCCTTTTCTTCTTAGTAAGCGACTATAGGTAAAAAAATTATTCATTTCGGAAAAAAGAAGCTAGAAACAAAAAAGACCACTCTTTTCAGTTTTTTCGGTTTGTTCTGACTTCCAAACTAATGTCACCCAACTTGTGACGTCACACCCTAACACTGCGAATAGGACCAGGCCTATAAATTATGCCAGGGGCTGCAGGTGATGATTTTTACACCTTTCCCCCTCCCCTCGTAAGAATTCAATATTAAAATTGTTATAGTAAATTTGTTGGCGAATAACTGGTTTAATTGTTGTTAAGAGGGCTCATTTGTTTTTCAATATGACGAGTTGGGCTGGTATGAGCTTAAAAATAGTTTCAGAATAAAAAATATATATATTCGAACAAAGTAACGGGCGTGACTGCGAGTTTAGTACGTGTTTGTTGTGCCTTAGAGCAGTGACAGGAACGCCATATTGGCCAAGAGGCTAACGTCTGGACAGCTGCCAGCTACAAGGGGCACTAGATTAAAATGGAGGTAAAAACAACCGCGCATTTAGTCAAGCTATAGTGCTTTGAGAGCGGCTTTCTTAGGCCTAAAAACGTTAATTAGTCCAATCCCGTATGATGCGAAACATAAATTAAGGTTGTTAATCGGAAAAGAAAATATTCCACATGCTTAAAAATTGCAGCAACTGCGTTTTAGGCCTAAGAAATACGTTCTTACAACATTGGCTTCTGTAAGTCGCCATTTTTCCTATTCGGGATTCCCATCGCTAGTATAAATGCCACATTTGGTGCCACGTTGAAGGGAATTCCTCCAAGAATACTTTTTTTTCAAATGAAGCTAATGTGTGTCGTTAACGGAATCATTTTGTTTTTTACGGTTGCCTGTCTTCCTGTAGTAGTAAAATGCGACGATCAACTATTATTATTCCATTGAGTTACGTCGAAAAAGGTTGTTAGCTATAAAGAAGCAACAATGTTTAATTTGCCATGTTTTTTTAAGTTTACTTGATTACCAACAGCACGGTGTATGCTTCGTCAGAATTCCGTAACTATTCAGAATTCAGAAGTATTATGGTGGGTGTTAGATCGATAAATTCAGAAACGTGTAATTTATTTCACAATAATTGATCTATTTGCAGCAAATCCGAGCTCAACAATACTTTTGGGAATTCAAGTGATGTGCCAAATTTCATTCCAACCCGACCGTACGCTTTGGCTTCTCCCAGATAACAAAACTGCAGCAACCAACCAACATTTTGTAATTTGTTATGTGTAGGCTACGCTACGCTCCCTCAGCACCGCCAATAATAATACGGCGCTATTGTTGCTGCTCTATAGGTCATTTCTTATATTAGGGCGGATGTTGACGGACGACAAAACGCGCGATAGTCGCTGAAAAATTCGCACAACTACCACGTCTAAGGGCGGTTGCAGACGGACCACAAAACGCGCCACAATCGCAGACGAAATCTTTGGCGTTTGTGCCGCGTTTGTGGCATAAAAATCGCAATCGATGGCAGATCAGGTAAAAAACCATGGTAACGCACTGAGGCTCTCACACATAGTGGCGCGCTTCTGCGTTTGTTGGTAGAACGACCCCAATTCGCCTCCAAGTACCCCATACTCCGCACTTTCGGCGTCACGATGCGACTTCAATACCACACAACCTGTTGAGTGATCGGTCGGCTCGTTAAGCTAAATACCTCAGCTGGCTTTGTTTGCGACGTCTGCTCTCGAATGGGGTCGGAATCGTCGGGAAGCGCGGTGAAAGGGCCAAATTGGGCGTTTGTTGTCTGAAAGGTGCCGTCGATTCAGACGTGCTAGTGGTGTCGTTTTTGCAGCGATTGCCACGCGTCGAACCCAGAATTTCCTGACGAGGCTTGCCTAAAATACTGAGTTAGACGCTTGGTTAAAATAATGGTAAGCTTTACTAGGCATTTGAAACAATCTTAGGTAACATTTGGTTGCTTTTTAGTCTTCTGTACAACAAAAGCTGGAGAAAACTACATAACAAAGACTTTGTCTGTCCGTCGCCTTTTTCAACGCCGGTCAAGTGAATTTTACAAAACACGGCAAATTAAAACATCGTTGCTTCCGATTAGGTTTTTTTCGACGTAACTCAATGAAATAATAATATTTGATTGACGCATTTAACCACTACAGGAAGACACGCAACCATAAAAAACAAAACAAAAGGAATCCGTTAACGACACACATTACCCCTAAAAGCACGTTGCCATGAAGTCTCGACACCGTCTTGCACGAACACGGTGTCGAACCCAATTCTCCGTTAGCTGCTACTTACGAAATTAAAACGGCAAGTAAAAATGAGGTCTAAAAGCTGAAAGTTAGGCTTAAAAACTGAAAGTTAGGCCTAAAAGCTAAAACACATTTTTAACCTACAATTGTAATGGTTACTACTTTTAGATTATATAATAGAAATCGCTGCAGCCATGTTGCCATTTTGTTTTCCTATAATGTAACTTGATAAAAGACGCATAAATAATAAACAAATTTCCTTTCGTAAAACAACGTGTAGATGTTTACTCCGGAAATATTTTCGGTTTGCAAAAGTGGCAAAAGACTGAAAACTATTCTCCACAGGTATCACATTTGTAGACTCTACATACAGTTGCTGTTAAGAATCTAAGAGTGGGATATTAACATGTTTTTTGCTCTCGTATAGTGGAAGGAAACGTGACGTCATACATTCAGTTTCCTGCAAACATAATGTGGAACAAGCTATAGTAGGGTAGTAAAATGCACTATTTTAGTGAAAAAAAAAACAAGAACAGTGTAATTAAATAAACAAACCCTATACCTATACTGTAGGGTTCTGCAGCAAAGGCTCGTGTACGGCAATGAAGACGAAAATATTTCACATGCCATCGGTTTCGAACATGTGACGAGTCTTAGCATAGGTCTACACATACACGCCCACTTGCCTTTGTTGCAGCACCCAACTGCCACGATGGACGTTTGTTTATTTATTTTCTAACAGCAACATGGCTTCTCATTGGTTCTTACTTATTGTGTCAACCATATAGGAGTTGAAAAAATAATTTCATCTGAGTTGTGTGACTCGGATTCGAACTCGTGAGGCCAACACCGAATCACTGACACAGTGATTTGACGGCTCTCCATTCCTCCAGTGACCCATCAAATTCTCTTCACCACGTTATTCACATGACTTCTATTACGCACCCTATTGATTTGAGAATGGTCGAGGTTATGGGTCGCTAGTTGACCTGCAAGCAACATTGCCTGGTCGACAAATGTCCACCGTGTAATGCGATAATTTCAGATTCATTGCTTGGAAAAGTGACCAAGAATAGCGCAAAGTCACGAAACATGGCATGCTTAGTTTCATTCTCTTGATTTGTGGGATGTTCCCAAGTTTTAGTTTAGGGCAAATAAATGTTTAGCATTGCATATAACTTGACGTTTTCACCAGCGCAAGAGTCGAAACTTCAAAGTCGTTGAGCTTTACTGCACTTCAGGCTGCGTATAGCACTCCTTTCGGTTAATTCGGGAACTCAACAGAGCGAACGACTCAAGTAACTTTCAGATTGTAGTTTTTCCTTTCATTCCATCTATGTATACGATCATGATGGAGCGTGATAACCTCCGTTAAAAAAAGAGAAATCAGGTTGATGTTTCCTGGAGAGAAAGTAATTGTGTTTGATGGGGCAAAGTGGCATAACTATTTTCATGTGCCAGACGTCCCGGCTTCGAGTCTGACCTCAGCCACTCCTAGAGTTTTCGGGTAGGGAAGGACCTTGGGATGCTTCGTGCTCGTGCCGATTGTGGCATGTAAAACACCCTAGCAAGGAAAATTGTGTTTCACCTTCTGTCACTATAGATTCAGCTTAGAGTGTGTCAAACCTTCAAAGACCGCCAAACTGATTATATTTGTGACTTTAACAAAGGGTTTACCTTCTTTACTAATGTTGGCTACCACGTTATTTAGCTGAAGTATGCAAACGCTATGTCAGGGGAAGCAGGAAGGGGGCAATTGGGGCTCTTTACCCCACACCGGGGCCCGGAGAGGCCCATGCCGTCATCAACACCCGAGAAAGATTAAGGGGTTTTCAGGCCATGGTAACCCTACTGGCAGTACAACTGTGAGCTGCAGTCATACTGAGAACATACCGTTCTGGAATGGAATTGAACTCGTCCAGGACTACAAGTATCCATTTGAATCGCCGCCAGGTTACTGGTAAAGGCCCGATGAGATCCAAGGAAACTCTTTCAAGGCGCATTGGGAGGATGAGTTGTTTTCAGGATCCCAGCAGGATTGAAAGATCAGGTTTGCATGTCTGACAAAGTTCGCAGCTGCGTATGAACTCGACACATCCTTTCTCATGCTGACCCCGTCAACGGGGTCATGAAGCTTTTTGAAAGGCTTTTTGGGCCTCCCAAGTTGATGAATGGATTGCAGCAATCGCACAGTGAACTAGTGGTTTTGGTAAAAACGATGTATAACACGTATTACTCCCAAATTGGCTTGGTAAAAAAATTTAGAAAACGTTTTTTCATAAATTTTAGGAAATTTTCTAACCCCCCACCACCCCAAAACAAAAAATAACGGTGTTTTGGCTGTAACCCCTTAACCGTAAGCAAACCAAAAGCATGATGTGATGCAAAGCCGTTTAGCACACAATTTTAAAGATAAAAGATGATATACATCTCTTACGTAAACGCAACCCTTGAACCCCAAAATCATATTCAAAGTATATTACCCTTAATTTGCACGAATGCTCCTTTTTTTTTACTTGGTTGGAAGTTAAATTTTGTTACATATGTATACAAATTATACACAAATTATACACGGTAATTCACAAGACGCGGTTCCACAGCATGACGTAGCCATGTTTACTGAGCTTGTTTAAGGACAAACACGTCGGTCACGTAAACTATGATGTGGTTACAATAAAAATCCGAATCAATCTTTTTGTAAATTTATATTTTATATTAAACAATTGCGTAATAATAAATTAGCAAACGAAGTACATATTTTGATTTTATCAGTTGCAAGAGTAAGTAAAAAGCTAAATTAAGACTCGCGCTAGTGTTTCGCCTGCCAAGATAAACAATAACACCTATCCAGGTAAAATATAAATGAGCATGGCGACTACTAGACATTTGTGTCTTTTCTGTCTTTTACAGCTAAGGTCTTTTGGCAGTTTTCAGCCATATAAAGATAAATAACATCGCGACAGAAAAGGCTGAAACTTGTTTGAACGGGAGACTTTGGTCGCCTGACAACATAAAAGTCGCTATTAGTGACACAGTTTAGCGTTTTCTTGTTAGAAAAATGATGCGAAAAACTACTAAAACCATTTCTTGTTTCACGAAAATAAATTCTTCCATGCGGTGAATAAACTGGCAGGTACATGTAGTTTAACCGTGGAACGTGCCTTTTGTTTATTTGGGAGTTGGGGGAAGCGTAAATTCAGAATTACCAATCAACCTCAATATTATTTTAAGGGCAGAGTTACAGCACTTTTTGTTGTTGCTTATTACAGAGCAAGACCTAAAAGTGGATCACACGCCCTAAAGCACCGAACAATACAGCATTTTGATTTTGATTTTCAATAATACAACATTGAACAATATTATTTGTTTGTTTATTCTACAGAGCCTACAAAGACCAGAGTGTCATGCGCTCAGACTACTTACGCTAAATATTACCTACTTACGCGAACACACTACCCCAATGTACATTACCACTGACCACGTCACAAATCACCACCAGGAGGGCAACCGCAACCCAAACTGTATGTCTGATTGATTGTTCATTCCATAGAGCCTACCAAGACCAGTGCGCTGAGATTTCTTACTCAGATACTACTCACTCCAATGTACAGCACCACCGACCACGTCACAAATCAATACAGGGAGGGCAACCGCGCAATTCAGTTTCACACACTGCATCACTTTACCAGGCTCCCGGCAATGCCCTCACTCAAACGGACCCGTGGCCCTGCAAAATTGCAGGACCACCCTAAGTTGAGAATGAGTAGCACCCAGGTGCAGCTTGATACCATGAACTCTCCCCAGGTCCCCAACCGTCCCCACCAGAGTCTGTGAACGGCGGACATGGATCCACAACCAACAGACAAGCAAAAAATTGCAACCGTTTCCTCCTCCACGCTACATTCACAACCGGGACCTATACCACTCCAGGCGAAACTCGTAACCCCGAAACAGAGCATGTTCCATTTGTAAATGTGACAGGACCCCTGCGTCACGCCCAGGAAAACGTCTAGTGTCTTTAGCACCAAAACTGACCGATGGATCCGAAAGAGACGGCTTCCAACTGCGCAACCCACCCACTAAACCTATTCTGCGGTGGACCTGGCGGTCAGTCATGACTGGATACAGGTCACGTGGACCAAGAGAAAAGGAGACCGGGTCGTGTCTGGCCTCAAAGCCGTGATGCACCAAATCATCAGCCACTTCGTTACAAACATCCCCGCATGCCCCTGGACCCAGTGAAGCGACACGACAGTGCTGCCTCAGAGGACCCTGACAAGTTTCTAGCCGATCTTAAAAGCGATTGGATGGTCAACCTCCAAGGACCGGAACACACGACCCAGAAAATCAATGCCCACCACAGAATCTGACAAGAACCTGAACTGGAGGAGACCAAGGTACAAACCAATACCAATCACCACCGAGATAGCCACTAATTCACCAACAAAGCTTGATGGCAGGCTGGGCAAGAAGTAACTAAATTCCTTGCACAGGCTAAGCACAAACACTGCCTCCCCGTCTCACGAATTCTTGTAAAAGGAGGCATTGCAGAACACATCCACAGTATCGACAGGCCGCACGGGCAGCGGGGTTTACAACCGAAAACAACCGACTTTAGAGTTTCTCACCAGACCCACAGGCTAGACGCCCACACATAATAAGGAGTCGGAAAGCCCCTCAAAGCCTTGTCCTGCAACAGAGAGATTCCGTGCCCTTCAGTGCTCAACTGGTCTCGGGCCCGAGGACCCAAGGTTGTATAGTCTACGAGATTCCTGACTATAGGGTTTGTGCCACTCCTATGTGCAGTTTAGCAAGCAACTCCCGGGTGCAAACACGCATCTGGACCTCACCCGTCTCAATGTGTAGAGCCAAAATCGGGGTGGTGGGAAAGCAAGCCATGACTGCGGAGACACTCATTCAGGGTAACCTTGCACACCCTCACAGGCCTTCTTAGAACACATCCAGAAAGGAAGATGGAAATTCACCCGTGACCTAGTGTAAAAAGCCCTGTAGAAGGACAAAACGACAGACCTGCATGCCACAAGGCTGTTAGATGCCACGGATTTGAGGATCTTATGCAAGGTGGAGACACATTCCCTGGCCGCAGAGACATCTGCCACCCAAGTCAACTGCTGATCCAGACGAAACCCCAGATACCTGACTTTCACACTCACCTGTGTGGAGACACCACCAACAACCAACACGCCCCACTGGGAGTACCCCGTACTAAAATCATAAGCTTGCTTTTGGCCTCCGATAGAGAAAGACCTCTTTGCACAAGAATCCTTGTTCCCTCTTCCACCACAGACTCCAATATGGAGAGCATCGCTACTATATCTTTTCCCGCTAGCCACAATGCCACATTGTCCGTGTACGCCATAAAATTGGCCTGACGACCAAACTGCACAAGTACATCATTAATTGCAACAGTGAGAAGAATGGAACTCAGGCAGCTCCCCTGTGGAAGCCCCCTGTCCATGGTCCTGATGTCCTGATGCTTGACCACTACCCCCTCCCCCCCCCAACCCTGGTGGTGAAGCACCGCCAACCTAGAAGGGCCAGAATCATCAGCACCAAGCCGTTGCTCACTCCAAGACCACACAGGAAGTGGCTCATCTAAGAAGTGTCCCCATGTCATATGCCACACAGATGTCCAAGAAAAAGTGGTCACCATGCAGTCATCGAGCCAGGCCTCTTTCACCCCTGCCTCCAGGTACATGACTGCATCCTGTGCACTCCTGTACCTTCGAAAGCCGAACTGGGTGCCGAAAAGCTTGCCAGACCCTCAAAGGATCAGGCCAACCTGCGAGCAAACCTCCTTTCGTACAGCTTATACACACACGAAAGGAGTGCAATTGGCCTGTAACTGGTGATATCAGTCCGAATCTTTCCTCTGCCCAAGACGGGGCAAAGAAATAAGAAAAGCCCGGACTGGGGGACTGAGCCACCATCCAGCCTGCTCTGGAAGAAGGCCAACAGGTCTAACCTCCCCTCTCTCTAAACAGCCTTAAACTGCCCGTAAGTTATGAGATCAATATGCAGTGCACTATCCAAACAACATGCATACAGTACGAGTTCCAGATCCACCTTAGCCAGCCGCCCCCCCCCCCAGTCCATTCCAAAACGGAATGGGAGAGCACCCCCTGGGTGAATCATATACACCAGTGAAGCTCACATTACATATCTCGGCCATGGGCGAGCCCAGTTGGACCACCCATGAGGCTCTCAGAACCCAGGGAACAGGAGATCCAGAGTCCAGGGACGGATGATATTCCAGGCTCTAGCGGGGCGGGGGGGCTCCAAGATCTTCTCACACAGCCTCCCTCCATAAGACATTTTCTCCTTACGGATAATAAATCTTGACTCTGTTGCAGACCAACAAACTCAAACCAGCGTGTCTCTGACTGGACCCTACAAAACCTCTGTTACGCTCTATGCTAATCGCACACAGTCCTCTTGCACGCAGTTTTCCACCAAACTGGGAGCACAGCTTTGCGCTGGAGCCTCGAGGGCCTACTACGCACAACCCAGAGAGAAACCCAGGGGACTAACTCACGCCAGGAGGTTGCCACACCGCCCAGAATTGACCTTTCTGTTCAGATAACATTATGGCAAATGATCGCTGCCCCGCAGGTCGTGTGACACTTAAAAAAAAAGTGATTGGCCAGACAGGGCGAACAAAGAAACATATCAGGCACCAACTCTTGGACAACATCCCTATACGATCTTACATACATTGGGGTCCCATCCTGCAGATCCTGCAAATCCAGGAGCCCCAAACTGTCCACAATCATTCGCCTTTAGTGTCGCAACACACGCCACCCCAGAGCCAATGATGGGCATTAAAATCGCACCCCCCCCCCTCCCCAGAACCGGAGGTCTCTGTAGGATCCGAATCCACTGGACCCGATCAGCACTAGTGACTCTTCCCACAATGTGCACGAATCCAAGAGTAAGCCAGAAAGACTCAACCCACACTGGCACAACACAAGCATCAACCCTTTGACACAGAGCATGCAGAGACAACACAAAAGGCACCCCACCTCTCAAGTATACCCTGACACCCGAATTACCCGGCCCCGCAACCCCGCAAAACCCCGGTATCGGGTGCACAGTGCCTGCTTGGAGCCTGCCTTCAGCCAAACCCAGTATGTCAACCAACCCAGTATGTCAATCTCCCCACACTTATTTGAGGCCATTCTTACATTCCATGCAGAGACAAGGAACACAAGTGTTAGCTTAAGGTAAAACGGAGAAATTCGCTGCACGTCAGCTGCACATTCACCATCGCCGGCATCATTTGCTTCTGTTGCATAATCTTCTCTCAGCGCAGAGGGTGGCTGACACTCCCCACCAACTCCCAATGCACAATCACTTTTCACTACAGCACCACGCTCCACTCCACTGCACCACTAAGTTCCATTTGTACTCCTTCGCACACAACACCCGTCTTTACCTGTACTGCACGCTCAAATACATCACCACCACCACCAATGCTCACAACACCAGCCACAACCCACACAAAATACCTATCTGGTTAAGCCATACAACATGTGAAGGCAGTATCTACTCAGTTATTGCCTTGTTCAGTTTTATTCTTGCTGGTAAAAGCAGTAAGTGCAGTAATTGGGATTAAATCCATGATTACGGTATTTTTAACAACATCTCACAAAAATTAATCCGTATTGGTAGGTAGTCCTTGAGCCAAGACTAAAAGAAATAAAACTGTGTGGGCCAAAAAATTCACGTTTCTTTATTTTACTCAAAATGAGGATTTTTCACATTCTGTTACCGTATTTTAATTTGGCGGTCAGCACTACAGTCTTTCCACTTTAGTCGAGTGTGATTGGACGAATTCAGTACATAAATAAGGGAGCACATTTCTGTCAGAGAAATTCTCAGTGTAATTTTCTCTAATGGCTTATTTCGGATTTCCCTTTTTATTACGTACGTTGCAAATCTATTACGGAACTTGATTTGTTTCCCCATTACTTCGTACTTTCAGCCTTTCTGACAGCTGCACCTTTCTTTGTTTTTTTTTTCTCCAGCCAATCATTTTAAAAATCGAATGATCTACGCGCAGCAAAATAAAACTGAACGTAGCTATCATATTTTACAATTTTCTTATTATTCAGTTTAATGAGGCCCACGTGATGGTTCCATATTGCCCAAGGGTTGATAGGGAGTAATATGAGGGGTTGATTGCGGCGATAAGCTTACAACAGCAGCTATAATACTG
>JAHWFP010126236.1:91074-106326 GCA_023313725.1 Lithobius niger
ATTCTTTGTTGGGGGAAGGAGGGGAGGGGCTTCACTCGGTTCTCGCCTCATGTGGCAAAAACTGTGTTTTTTTTTAAGGACCTTCACTGGGCTCTCGTCTTGTTTGGCAAAAACTTTTTTTTTTTATGCGGGGTGGGGTTCCACTGAGCTCTTGCCTTGTGTGGCAAAAACTGCACAGTTTTATTTTTTTTTATATGAAGGAGGGCGGCCTTACTGGGCCTTGAAGGACAAAAAAAGGGGGGGGGGGGGGGAAGCCGCCTCTACTGGGTTCTTGCTTTGTTTGGCAACAATGCATTTCTTTTTAATGAAAGGGGCCCTCCACTCAGCTCGCACCTTGCGTGACGATAACTCCTTTTTTTTTTTAAACTGGACTGCACTCCCGCCTCCGGGTCCTAATTTTGAAGTTACGCCTCTGGACGCAGTTGTTGTGTTTCTTTCACAATTTCTTTTTAGCCAACCTTCCCGTGTCAAAAAATAAACGCCACGTGTGCCGACCATGGTAAGGTTACTTTCACATGTGAAAAAATTAACTACAACCTCCGGTGAAGAAAATGTAACGACGCATACTTCTGCCACGTACTGTGCGAAACAGTGTGCCTAACTCAAAATATTGTTAGCCATAACTGAAAACCATTTATTGTGGTCTGAGCCGCATTCGAGCTCATGGCATGTAGCTTTTAAGACAGGCGCCTTTAACAAACAAGACGACTTGTGTCAGCTCTAGAAAACAAACGAAGAGTTACTTTGGCTAACGTTAAGTTTGTGTACTGATGGCGCTCAATCAGCTGTTAAAATATTCAAACGCCTCTTCCGGTCGTCAATTAATTCTACTTACGTAATGTAGTATTTAAAATGGCACGTTGCTGTACGGGTGTACACTCCGGTTTTGAGTTCTGTCAATTTTTGGTGGTAACGTTCAACTGCATAGTTCGTGGACCATTGATGAGGAAAACTTTTTTTTTTCTTTGATGGTTGTAAAAGTAACTGTACCGCAAATATAGGCCTAAACTCTAATAGAAATTTCTGATTTTTGGTCAATTCAAATCGAGTCTCTTGCTGCCCCACTCGCAGAGGAGGAGTTGAATCAACAAGTAAATATAGTAAACGCAAGCACTCACTTCGTTCACTTGTTTGGTGTTACCTCACTATACTCGGGGAAATTCCATGTTGCAACTCATATGCTGCTGACAAACATTCTGCACAAAATGATGAAGCAAATGATAAAGCAAATTATCAGAAAGTAGTACGCCTTTTTCCTGTTCATAAACAAAGGAAAAAAAAAAGCCGTGAAGAGCTCTAAAGCTGGCATATTGGTTGAATGTGTCTATGAATGGTCGTAATTATTGAAAGATGTGACATACACGCACTTTTAGCTGTAGTTCTGTGTGCCAAGTGAATTAGTTGTACGTTAATTTCTGATGAATTCCTCTGGTTTGGACGGTATATCGGTTAATTACATGGTAATAATATTGAGATATGAAAGTCAATATCCCCTAAACCTGTGGCCCAATTTTATGGGTTTTTCAAAATTAAAGGCGGGTTGCCGCAAAATGCAAGTATGAAGCATGTAGCGCCATCTTGTTCTCTCTAGTGTTTGCTCGCAACAAGCAAAGAAATGCATAAAGCAATATCTTTTAACACAACAAACAAGCCACACGTCGTTTTAATTATTGAGTAAAAATTTGGTACGACCCCGTGCACCTGGAAGCAAACTGTAAAGGTTAACGTTATTACTGCCGTTAGATGGCGTCACAGTAGAATGTAAAGAAAAAACCGTGGTATACCATTTAGTGGCAACAATATCGTTAACTTTTATAGCTTGCTCTCAGGTGCACGAGGACATAGCACATTTTTACTCAATAATTAAGGAGGCACGTGACTTGTTTGTTGTGTTAAAAGATATTGCTTTATGCATTTCTTTGCTTGTTGCGAGCAAACACTAGAGAGAACTCAATGGCGCTACATTCTGCATACTTGCATTTTGTGGCAATCCGCCTTTAAAGCATCAAATAAAGAATAGAAATCGTGAACAATTTCAAATGAATCGGGCAGTGGGCTCAAACGTTGTGGAGAAACAGCTGAGGACACACAGCACGAGATGAGTAGTGCCTTTGACACTGTTTCTCACCAAACGTAACTAAAAATTAAGTATGCTAGGCCTACGTATGAATACTAGCTCTTAGTAATTTATTATTCACAGACTTTTTTGTCTCGTATTTAGGAACGCGCATTCATGTACGTCATTCTAAATGTAATTCAATGTTACTCAAGTCCTGATAGGACATCAGAAAATGTGAAGAGAACCGGCACGTTACAGGCTTACAGCAGTATCCTTACAACATAAAAATTGCTATCTACAACGTCGTGAGTGATTGATATCGTGTTCGTCGATCGAATTTTTAAATCTTTGGTGCACCATCATGCATCGCGCAGTAGCTGCTAACAGCCAGTCTGGTCAGGCCTTTAAGGCTAAACAAGCTCAAACAGCAAACCCAAAGAATTAACAAAACCAAACGCTAAAAAGTCCAACGCCTAAATCGGCAAACCATCTTGACAATATTCATTGTAAAAGTATATGTATAATGGTTGGTGACGGATATTACGTAACCTTGAACTAATAAGCTGTAACGACGGTCGTGCCCCCCCCCCCCCACCCACCCACCCTTTTATTTTTCCAAAACACACTGCATGTCCCAATCCGACAATATTAAATTACCAAAGAATGATTTCATCGCCTAGTTCGTTCTCATGGCTGAACTCGAGGAGATTTAATGTTGCCGCCAGTCCATTGTTAACGGACGTTCCTGAAAATTTCGAAGCTTATACGAAAAACGTTAGGGGATGACATTATGTATTGTTGCGCGGGGTTTCACTATGTTGGTGTTTTAGAGGCAATCTCGTATAACAAAAATTGGACTAAACATAGTCTTTAAACTAGAAATTAATTTGCTTTCTTCCGGCACCTCATTCACTGCTTTTGCCTGTGCTACTGTCAAAGAGAAGATGGACATTGGACAGCCAATCAGAAATGAAGCGAGCAAGAACACTGCATCTTTTAAATGACCAGGATTTGTCTTTACCTTTATTTTTACCAACGCTCGGTCACAACCTTTTCTTGTATTAACCTTTTGTCTACTTTTTTTTTATCTTCATCCTGTTCATTCCAAGCGATCGGTTCCTTCTAATGCTAAATTGTTACGTTCTAGAACAAATTAGTATTAAAAAAAATCAGTATAAAAATCTAAAACCGATGTTTTAAAAATATACATTAAATTGTTATCTACAAAATTTACCCAACAATGTAAAATCTGTTTTACTTTGCTTATCTTCTTTTTTTTTAATATCGTAAAACCAATGATAACCAATTCAAGACAAAAATTACTTCAAAATTTTCCCAACTCGATCGGCCTCTATAGGGATATGGCGACAAAAATTAGGTCCACATTAACAGAACACACTGAGAAAAAATAACAAATAAAGAGCGTGGGATGCGTGTCTGCTATGCACCAATTTTTAATAACTACCGTTGCAAACCTATTATAATTTGGTTAGCCAATTTGTGCTGCAGAATAACGCCCTCCACCAACTGCGTGTGGTGGCATATTTCGTTATTTAAACTATATGCATGCCGTGTCTAATGAGGCAGTCGTTTATAATTGACAAGTGTCAATAAAAGAAGACGTTGATAAGCAGCTTGACGATAAGCAAACTTGCTTTCCGATGGCTGTGCCTGATAAGAATTAAATCTCTACTGCCTGACACGACACCCGGAAGTGATGGCCGCTTGACGATGCCGTCATTCGTCGGAAACAGCGCTCCTGGCGGCGAGCAAGGCGCAACACTCCAAACTCCTTCCTCTTTCCACAGCGCGCTGCTCTCTTTTATTTGCTCTACTAGTTTGATCCAACCACGGGCGTGAACACACCGTCTTCGTAGATAACCGCCTGTGCCTAAAAGCGGATACGCATTAACCCGATTATGGTATCGAAGTGGACGCAGTTTCACAGCGCCTGCACGACTGTAGCGTACAGACCGTATTTTTGCCTAGGGGCCCAGAAATCCACGCCACTTTGTGTGTATCTATCTCTATCCCTCAACAGCGAGCGGGCTTCTGCGTCACTTCCGTTTCCGGAGTTGACCCAGCCTGCTTTCCCTGCCTATTGCCACCTTATCTCGGCATATAAACGTCGTGTCTTTCCCCAAACTCATCTCTGTGCCTGCATCGCTACAAAGAGACAAAAGCTATCCTTTGTCCCCCTAACCAGGTAGCGCTATCGGTTGGTAGTTTCCAATTGGCGGAAGTGTTACGTCGCCGCTTCGCAGATAGAGGAGCCCAACGACTTCCGGTCGCCGTGGGAAATCCATGCGCGTCCCGTCATCTGTCCGTCCGTCCGTCCATACGACTTTGGCGCTTCTCCAGGTCATGCCAACCAGTGTCGACCAATCAGGCCAGGGCACCCGTCTCGTGCAGGGAAATTCTGCGTGCCATTGCACTCCTACAACTTACGCATCATTGCACTGGCAGCACTAAAGATGCAGTTGTGCTTGCTGACGTGTTAACCAATTAGATTTAGTTTAGACCTGTAATGACACTCATTTTGGAAGTAAAGGGGAACGCACCTATGAGATGCCTCGATCACGAAGTTAATATACGCTTGAAGCAGCAAAGGTATAAAATGTATAAAACACTGTACCAGTTCAACAGTTTTAACCCTCTAACCCTTTAACCCTCTAACACGCATGTACTTCATGACTTTTCTTTAAGTATTAGGTCGGTTGCTGGATTCGAATCGGTATTCATCCGGTTTGGACACAAGGACGCTGACCACTTGGCTGTTGCGGCTCGCTTTGCTGGTGGTCCTCGGGGTCTCCTCACAAAGCTCGCGATGTGCCGAGGGACCTAGTTCTTACCCCGTCACGCAGATGTTGTTTTTAAATCACATATGTGTAAACATTGGGCAGTGCTTCCAGCAACAGAATAAGGCTTTGATGTTGCACTACCAAACCTGCTTTCTAGTGGCCAGTAACGAGCACGTTACAGTACATTCGATCGAGTTTCGCTTTCCTCTTAAGTATTACTTAGTAAATACGCGCTAATGCAAATTAAAGGCAAGTATCACTCACTATCAGGTATAAGCGAAATGGGGTGAGGCGTAATCGTCTAACTGGAAAATCGCATAATTGGAAGAACGTACAGGGTGGTCCACAAAAAACTGATGACCAAAGACTTTCATAGTCCAATTTTTCTAGTTAGCACCTCTCAGAACCAGGAGAGGACAGAAATCCTCCGTTTCATTAGATTTGATTTCTGTCCTCTCCTGGTTCTGAGGGGTGCTAACTAGAAAATGTTGGGTCGTCAGTTTTTTTGTGGACCACCCTGTATACAGTATTGCAGTAAAACGGAAAATCATCTAACACGAAATTCGTATAATGGAAAATATACTAATGTCCCTGCCTCGCTCACGCTACCGTGCTCGCTGCGGCTATACATACCATCAGAAACCGCAGGTATACTACTATTGTCCAGGTAGACGTTTATCCATTATACGATATTCCATTTAGATGATTTTCCAAATTTTTTTTATTTAGGCAGATATTAGACAATTGTCCCATTAGACGATTTTCCAGTTAAGAATTTCGTCCCCTGAGCGAGGAAATCACATGCGGCGCCATTGCTAGTGTGCCAACATGCTACTACCCCTGGTACGCGCAGAAAAATAATCCACAGATTAATTAACTCTATCCAATCATCAATCACATCACAACTCAACAAATCAAACAATACTGCATTAAAAAGGATCAATATTAAGTTAAACAAATTTTAATGAATATTAAATTAAATTAAGTTTAATTTTAAGTTAAATTAAATGAACTTCTGAAGAAAAGACAATACTGCAGCTAGACGATAATAAACATACGCCCAACTGCTATGAAGGGTTTTTATTTATTTATTAAAGACAAAAAAAAAATATTTGTTGGAGCTTTTTTAACCAAAGCGTCCAAAGTAAAATAGGCAATATTTTTACAGCAAGCTTATCAAACGGCGCCCAGAACGCACGCCCGGAACGCAAGCAACGCGCCAGCACTGTGCACCAGCTTCGATTGTGACGGCCTCAAAAGCGAACCTGGCAGTAAAATCGAGTAGGGCATATGAACCGAGTGGATTATTCCCGTACCACGATAGACTATATAGCTAGATCCAATGCCCTTAAAGTGCTGTAATTTTCTGATTAGTTATATCTAGCATGTGCAACAAATTTAGTTCGAACAGCTATTGCTTATGCATGCTAGCTGCATGTATGTACATTATTGGCCATTCTTCCGTGTAAATAACCAGAGTACCAACCCTCATAGATTATCTTGAACTTAAAAAAATTATTACCACTCTTCTTTGAAAAGGAAAGTAAATATTACTTTCCAGGCCCTAGTTTTATGTTATTTTACTTCAAGTTTTTTAACACTAAACTGTTTAAACACTAAAATTATTTTATGCCACCATAAAGAAAGGAAGGTGTACATTATGCTTATGAACCACGTTATACGACAGGAAACTGAAATTCGCCAGGTTCGCTTTTGAGCCGTCACAGCCTCGATGCTGGTGCACAATGCTGGCGTGTTGCTTTTCGTTCTTTTTTTAAAAAAAGACGTATTTTTTTTTTTTTTTGATTTGTGTTGTCTTTTTTCTTTTTCATTGGAACAATAATATTTTTGATCGCACAATTATTTTATTGTGCCCACAGTAGCCTACATTTAAATGCATAAACAAAAATTTTGTGGTGGGGAATATTTTTAAAGAACATTAAAAAAAATAAAGTTGCGACAAAAATATGAAACAAATTGTACTGTAGAAAACCGTTTGTAGTATAACTCACGTAAAAAAATGTTACTCAAAGTTAGTACACGAGTTTGAAATAACTCAAGAAAAACAGATTATTGAACGTGGCAATTAAAAAATATTAGGCGGAAATCATTCAATCCCACCACTGCCAATAGACGACGATTACGCAACAGAGGCAAAGGAGAATGTAAGCGTTTTCATTAGTGCGGAATTGTCAAAAATGTTTGAAATTGACGACACAAACATTTCATGTCAACGCTTGGTATCCTGACAGACATTATTGTCAGACTCCAACATTTATAGCTGATAGCTTTCTGAAACGTCTGACATCTATGAAAATTAGAAGTATTGGGCCAGAGGTCTCTCCACTTTCTTTTTTTAAGAAATTGAGAATGACATCTGCGTGAATGACATCTGCGTGCCAATTGATCTATGAAAAATGGATAGAATGGGGATATTTCCCTAGCTTGCGGAAAACTGTGCCAATTAGTCCCATTTTTCAGAAAGGGACATCGTCTGAATCTGGAAACTATTGTTAAGTCGTGCTAAGTTGCATTTGTTGTAAAGTTATGGAAAAGACTGTCCGCAGCACCATGACAAATTTTATTGAAGAACATAATTTATTAACATATGACTAGTTTGGGCTTATACTAGCCTTTCTACCACCTTCCAACTTCTTCTTTCTGTCATGGAGAATTGAACCTCTTCCGTGGACATTAGGATACCAGTGGATATCATTTATGATTTAGAAAAAGCGATTGATTCTGTGACACATGCAAAATTATTAGGGAAACTCGATTTTCTTGGATTTCGTGGTACCACTCACAGGTACTAAAGAGGTTTTCCAGCTGTTCACATGCTTGTGTTATTATATTCGAACATCCTGCTTTTGCAACATTACATAGGTTACAGAGTGAATGTAGCAAAAACAGTTTCTCACGAGGTAAAAAAAAATAAGAAAATGAATTTTCTTGTTGAGGAAGTTGAGGAAGTGCGTGACTTGGGAGTTTGGTTCTCTGGAAACTTAAAATCCTCAGTCCTTTGCCAAAAGGTATGCACCTCGGCTTATCGCCGATCTGCTTTAATTAAAAGGTGCTTCACTTCTGGCAGTTGTACGACTTTGGCGTGGGCATTTAAGGTTTTTGTGCGGCCAGTCTTGGAGTATGCTACCCCTGTTTGGTCGCCATATTTGTTGCAGGACATCGATGCTGTGGAAGCTGTTCAGAGATGCTTCACTAAGTCCCTCCCAGGTTTACGAGACTTTCCTTATGAGATGCGCCTCGAGAGGCTGGGTCTTGAATTATTGGAGCTGCGCAGATTGAGGTTCGATCTTGTTTTGGTATTTCGAATTTTGCATAACCTCATCGATGTTGATCTTCCGTTTTTTGATTTTGCCCCTGGCTTAAATGTAACTAGAGGACATAATTGGAAATTGGCTGTTCCAGCGTGTCGCACAGATTGCCGTAGGCATTTTTTTTCTGTACGAGTGGTTCCTGTCTGGAATGCTCTTCGTAGGGAAACTGTAAATGCTAGTTCTATCCCATCTTTTCGACGAATGCTTAGGAAGGAACCCCTCCAACGTTTTGTCAGACGTCCACTGCCCTGATCTGCCCTAATTTCCCACCCGGAACGGTGTAAGAGGCTCACCACCCTGCCGTCTCCGTCCACCCTTGGTGCAGAAAGTTATATTATATTATGAATGCCTTTGCAACATTTACACGCGTCTGAAGTAATGTTGCAAAACTGAGCCATACAGCAAAGGTAACCGGGAGAAATGTACCTTTAAATAGACACAGTGGGTACAGCTTGCTGGGAAGAGTTCTACACCACAAGCCACGGCTCTCTGTCGTTACGCTCGTTCTTGTTGGTGGTCAAGTGCTTGCAATGATTGAGGACAGCAGTAAGGTTTCAACTGGACTTAACACTTACGCAGCATTTCGGTATCTGAAACCTTACAGGAAAGCTTATCTGTGTTCCTTTGCTGTTTAGTTAAACCTTTGGTTCAGTTAAACTTTACGTTTAACATCACACGAGTTCGTTTTGATTTCTAATGAGTATAGGTTGCACACACGGTTTGCAACAATGCAGAGGAAAATACGGGATTTACAGCATGGCCAAAGATGCCAACAGACTCCTGACCAAAGGTAAGGTTTCTGCTAGCCTTTCAGGTGGCGGTGAATTTTCACCAGTTTTGAAGCTCTCAGTCCTTGCGAGCCTTTGACTTACGCTGCACTGACAAAATCATATTTCAGGTAATGCGATCGATTGTGAGATAAATGGTGGATTGGTAAAGTAGTTACAAGAACGATGTATTCTACACACCTGATGTGAGTCGACTCTAGACCTTCCTGAAACAATGGCGGCGCACGAAAAATCTTTCAGGGACGTGAGGTGGGTTAGCTGCCACAGTGGTAGATGGATCACTGGGGAGAGATTCCTAAAGAGGAAGAACTTTCTGACGTTTACCCATGTTGTGATGGAAAACAGGTCGAAAGCGGGAATCACTACGATGCTTTACCATATAGTGTAAACGACAGCAACCCAACGGTTCATGACAGAATCGGACTTTCTCACCCAAAAACAATGCAAAAGAGAATTGTGGGAAGGGACGAAACGAGATCGCTGTTGGGAGTTGGCGATGGTAGTGAAAGTCTTAGCAAGATCGCCAGTCTGTGTGGGACCACCAAGTCGAAAGGCAGAAATCGGAAAGCGGGTGGCTGGGGCATGAAAGGCCCAGTGCTGAACAGAGTAGACTCAGAGCTGAACCAGGCCATTGTATATGCAAAGCCAGGGAAGCTATTCGATCGCTCCCCTCCTTGTAATGGAGCGAAAGCCGAGGAAGCAAGGCGACAGCGGGTGATAGAGGGCTGTCAATGGTGGATGATGACGACAGGTCGTAAGGAAACCTGGTGAAAGAGAGCACAGCAAGTGTGGTGATGGGAACCAAAAGTCAACGATGCTTTGCGAAAACTGAAGTTGAAGCCAACAGGAGGGCCCTAGAAAGGTATT
Source organism: Lithobius niger (assembly GCA_023313725.1). NCBI lineage: Eukaryota > Metazoa > Arthropoda > Chilopoda > Lithobiomorpha > Lithobiidae > Lithobius > Lithobius niger. The sequence continues at coordinate 100,922 of JAHWFP010126236.1, forward strand.
CTGAAAGTGTCTGGTGACCAAGCAGGTCCTGGAAATTCTATGGTGATCAAACGACAGGTGTTAAGATGTGTTTGAGAAGGTAACGGAGAAACGAATGTCGCATGTCATTGCCGTTGCAGATGCAACAGACTGTTGAAGGTCGCAGAATGAAAGCCGAAAGACCACAGTGTGTTGTATGTGTTACTATTATAATATCGTTATGATCTTTTCATTTTTACTATAATAATTTTTCTGTCTGGTGCATCTTCTGGGAAAAGAAAAGGTTTTTATTCTTCTTCCTCTCCATAACGTATGTCAACTTAAAAGTTTGCTGATGAATTCGTCTTGTCCATTCTGCACTTAATTATCGTCATTTTGTTGTTTGTTTTTCTTCTTTTCATAAACAAAAGAAGACAGAGACGTAGATAGTCCAGAGGCTAAGGTATGCTATTCTTGTGGGGTCCGTGAATGAGAAGCAAACTAGGTGAAAGTGAAGCTAAATATCATTCGGCAGATACGAGGCATGCAAGAGGCATAGTTGATACCTTCCAGACCTGCCAGGGCATTGCCGAATGAAGATGGTCTGGAAATGCAGTCACACGTTGGAAAAGAATGACAGTCTGATCGAGATGAGGCAGAAGATTGAAGTAAAGGCGAGATGCCTGGGACACGAGAAAACGACAGACGGCATGGTGACGGTAAAAGAGTGAAGCTGATGGGGTTACTCCGATAGTTGCGGGAGACGTGGTCCCATTAGGAAAGCAAATACTGGAAACAACATCGTGACAGGGCAAAGCTGTACTGTCGCAGTCTAAGGAAGCATTGAAGAGTCCACAGCAGGAAGAAGCTGCATATTCCGACGATTCCCGGATGGTGGAAGATGAAGGTCGAGAGCTGCCGTAACTAGTTACACGAGACCGATGATGAAGAGAACATACCGTAGTGATCAGCGAAGGGTGAGCAACAGTCGAAGAATCGTGGAGTGGTGCAGGTGTCTGAATGGCAGAAGAAGGCGGTCGAAATACGATCAGCTATCACCAAAAGGCAGGAATCGAAAGTCTTGACGAAGAGACTGCTGTCGCTCAGTAAGCCCTTACCCAAGCCATGGTGCTGGGTTGGAATCTGAAAGGTGAAGGTAAATGCCCCCAATCTACGCAGACTGCGGTAGGTCCAAAAGACCATGTCGAATAGATCGTAGATCTGGTCCGTGGAAAAGGGTTAGCGAGGAACAGGCCCTTGTATCAATGAAGAAGTCCTGGGTTACAAGCTTGCCGAAAGCAGGTGCAGCTGACAGTCATCTGGTGCAGGACCAGAAGCTTTGATTGTAAGCCTGTGGCTGGGCTGTTGAGAGGGCAAGTTCTGGAACTGTACAGCGTCTTGAGAGCGGTGCAAGATACTGGACGAAAAGCCAAAAGAGGTGGCTCCGCTGTTGCCAGACTGGAACCGAGAAGACAGACTGGAAGACTTGGCTCGTACGACAAGAGGCTCCCCCCGGGAAGCTGTGGTGTGAGAAAAACACAAAGGTAAAAGCAGCAATCTATATATATATAATTACACAAAATCCGCAAGGCAGCCAGCAGCAGCAAGCAGGACATACGAAGCAGTCATCTGCATCTGCAGCGCACCCAGCAGGACATACGATGCTATCTACCGACGGAACGGCAAATTACAAGAGTAGCAGCCAAGGCCCGCTGAGATAGTAGCTGCGCCCAGAACGCAACGTCCAACAGCGCGAACATACGATGCATCTACCGACTGAACGGCAACTTAATGGGGGGGGGGGGGCGAGACGGGGGGGGGGGAATGACGCGGAATGAGCGAGCGAAGCGAGCGACTCCGCTAGTACCGTAATAAAATGATAGCAAGCCAGAATGGTGCACAAAAACACACAAAAAGCGACGTTTTGTGTTGAAAGACTACCCGTTTTCAAGCTGTACACTTCAGGCAAAAAGTGAGCGTCAAAACATAAATTACATTTAAGAGTAATCCATCCAACAACAAGCACCGCTAAAAGTAAAATTAATAGTAAAAAGAACGTAAGTCGGATTAAAGACCGACAATAGGGAAACCTGACCATCTACTGCAGAAAGCAGGGTGGAGAAGAGTGGAGCAGAGCAAACGAAGTCACAGAATGAGTATCCAAGAAGGGAGACGTAGTCATCGACGAAACAGTATTATCGTCTGCGATGGAAAAAACGACAGGCGAAAAGTCCGGTGATAAACCAGTCAGTAGTTGCCGGAAGACGATAGGTTGAAGAAAACCCAGACAGTCCAGAAGGTGATAACATGCTGGCAACAGGGGATGCAGAAGAAAGGCCGACCGAAAGGGCAGCCTGTCTTGAAGAATACAAAGGGGATTCCATGATAGAAAGTCGAAGAAGCTGTCGGGCCAATGATGAACGACAGAAGGCTAGCTGCAATCACAAGGGGCGGCAGCCGAAAATATAGAACGACAGGACGCTTCACAGTGACGAAAGGCCAGCAGGAAGAGCGGGAAAAAACAAGGTCGTTCACAAGGTCGAAAAACAAGGTCGTGGATGCTTACAGAAGAAACATGAAGCAGGGTCGCGCCTCGGCGCATTTATAAGGAGGGGTGTGCAAACGCATGCGCACACGGGTTACCGAGCTGGCAGTAGGCCTAAAACTTCACTTTTCTAGGTAAAGAGCATTCGAGAATAAGAATGGTAAAATTACAGGTAATGTACATTTTCGGCGGCAACTAGAAACAAAAAACAAAACACTTCAAACATAAAAAATTCTTCTTCAAGAATTCATGTTATTCACAATTTCAACCGCTTTCAAAATTAAACGTTGTTTTTTTCCATTGGGTCTGTCATTCCGTCCGGCGAATATACACAAACCACAGAAATCAGTTTATTTTTATCCAACTATAAAAAATAAGCCAAATGTATATGCAGTCAGTCAGTACTCTGTAGTCAGTACTTACGTTTCTGGCGGCCGGGTTCCTTATTAATGAATAAGTATACTCGCACCATAGCCTGAACTGGCCTTCTTAGCTTTACTGCAATCAAAGTGCTGGTGCCAGACTGATTACATACTGACTTTCGTATATGGGGGTACATTTTTACGTAGAAATAAAAATATGCAGGGTGAGTCAGTGAATCGACCCAGTGTATCGACCCAGTGGATTTGGCAGCCGCATGATTTGGTTTAGCCATCAAACAACCATCGATATTTGGTCACTACTGAGGGGGCCACGTTTTGAAATCATCCAGGGGTGCCCCCCACCCTGGCTCCCTTAAATAAATTGTCCACTTTTGGTTTCTTTAGGAATAGGTCCCAATTTGAGATATGTGCGAGCAGTCAATTCATGGTGAATGCAGAAAACAGCATGTAAATCGGTCTGCAATAGCACGAACTATGGCCAAAACACATTAGTACAAAATGTTGGCTTTATTGCATAAGATCATGAGCAGTTGTGTGAATTGGTTGATTGCATGTAATAATTACACCAGACAATAGCAAACTTAACGAAATTGATAAGAGTTCGGCTAGCACTGCTTGTGCACATGTTTGTAGCACATACAGCTCGCTGGCATTCGACTTACAGGAACCGGAAGTGAAAACTTTATTCAAAGGTGGCAGGGTGGGGGGAACCCTGCTTGATCTCAATACAGTGCCCTAAGGGCCCACAAAAGGATACTTTCTTGCTCACTGATTCCCGGGAAGGGAGGTACCACTCACTAGTTGACGTAGACAGTATGTTTATATGGCAGACCGCACATTTGTTGAAACATGTGTCTGAACCTCGATATGCAGTTCAAGGTTGAACACCAGTTTGTGTGCTACACACTCTTCAAGAGTCCTTTCAAATTTAGGGTAATGACAACCCTTCAAATTCGTAATTTTTCTAATGTATTTGGACTTAGTTTGTATATGGTTTTACTTCTCTAACAAATTGTAAACAAGACACCTACCACAGAGAGCAGACTATAGGCCTACTGGGCTACACTAACATAGACAAATAACGAAACCCGAAGGAAACAACTTTGTGTTTTTGGTGAATTGTAGCATTGTTTTATCTACAAACCTTGTATCTATTTTAAGATCGAAATATTGGTGATTGAAAACCTGTGCTCCAGCTGACTAGCAGAGCGAGTCAATGTTATTGTCTTCATAATCAGATAATGTTTGAATGTCTGATCATTCACACCACCATTTGCATCCTTTTTTTTTTTGGTTCCTATATAATATAATTTACGAATGATACAAATATCATTTGTATTTACTAATTCGTAAAGTGTTAACAAAAGTTTTTCTTCTTTCTTGCGTTGCTCAAATGGGTAACTTGTTGTTAACACTTTGTTGTGGGGAGTTTTTGATCGGAGTGTTTAATCCTGATTTTTTTTTAAATCTAAGAAATCATGGAATTTCTTGTTGTTATCAGCTCAACCATATTGCATTGTCAGAGGGTTTCATAAAGTCTCCCATTTCTCCTGCTTGATGGATTTTTTTTACCGATGCTTTTTCTGTATTTAGGCTTCTCTATCGTTTGGTTTCCTTTTTCTGCGTTTACTTTGCGTAAACTTCACTACGAATTGCTTCCAGTAACCCCATCCCTCACAACTTGTCGAATTTACGAAAATGTCACGAGATCTACTTTCAAAAATAGCAAAGTGTCTCTTTAAATAATGAAAGAACAATAAAACCGTTGTTTTGTACTTTCAGATGCAGATTCCGGCAGCTCAAGCGTGCTTCCACACATCGTAAATACTGAGTAATTTTGAGAAGTTAAGTTAGTGCGGGAACAATTTATTAAACCCCAAGCCTCCTTCCTGCTTCGCTTTTAAGAATGTCTAGAAAATGGGCTCCGTTTATGGATAATACAGAACTTCATCGCTACAAACCAGGTAATCTGACTCTATTTAATTATTTTTTTGTAAATCTCCGAATTTTATTTTTTTAAGTAAGTAAGTAAGTAAGTTTATTCATCCACCACAGGTTACAAAGAGAAAAAAAAAACACAAAAGCAAACACTCATTCCACAAGAGCTAATGCTCGCGTGTGGTTTGAGAGCAGCAGACAAAGAAAAACATTTGAATAGCACTTTTGCACACAGAATCAAAGGTTAGGCGCCAAAAGAACAACAACAAAACACACCGAAGTAAAATTTAAAAAATGCATTGATAAATATATATACACGCAACAAATTTATGAAAGGGGAGATAAAAGCAGAAAAGAAAGAGGAGCGAAATATATAAATCAATCTCAAAGAAAACACGAGTAAAGCAAAAACAAACAATTTATAGTCAATATATAGTTAATATACTCAAAATATAGTCAACAATTGGTATCGTTCAAATCCTATTTTGAATTGTTGAATCATGTAATAGGCAACACTAAAAGTAATGAATTGCAGACCCATAAATAATAATAATAATAATAATAATAATAATAATAATAAT
>JAHWFP010126237.1:0-15120 GCA_023313725.1 Lithobius niger
AAACAATTTTCGTCGGGCAACACCCTGCGAGGAAGGTCCGTCATCTGTCAAAGAATCTCTCAAAAAAACTTAGGCGACAATTTTGGTCTTTTTTTTTTCAAGTATGCCTCCAACTTTTTGATCTGCTTACACTTTTGTCCGTGGTGTACGCACTAACTATTAATAAAGTGTTAACTATTCTTTCCAATCGTCCTTTTAGCTGCAAATCACTGCAGTGAGTAACGGCATTGCAGCCTGCTACCGTTTAAAATTTATAGGTTTGCGTTGTTTCTTTTGCAGCTAACTCTATTTGATTCTGAGATACACGGTACAAATTATGTTTATTGTTGGAAGTTAATAAACCTCACATTCTTCCGTAGAAATTGGCAACAATGACTGCAACTTGATGCCATCCCCCAACGTGATTACGGTTCGTGCAGGGTATTGTTGGAGCGATGCAATGTGCAAAACCTTTTGGCCGCTACTGTACGTTCACAGTCCTACGAAAGTTATGATATCCACCCAAAACCAAAACTGGTAGAAAAACCCGCCAAGTTTCCAAAAACGGTCGGCCTTTGAAGGTAGTGATATCATTCCACCAGGGAAAGGCCGCCAAGGTTAATCCTATTAGCCAAGTTAATCGCACCGAATAATACTTTGGACGTTAAATGAAAACTTGAAGATTGCTACCGCTAGTAGCAATCTTCTAGTTTTCATTTAACTTTCGAACTATTAGTAGGTGCGATTAACTTGGCTAATAGGATTAACTTTGGCGGCCTTTCCCTGGTGGAATGATATCACTAACTTCAAAGGCCGACCGTCTTTGGAAACTTGGCGGGTTTTTCTACCAGTTTTGGTTTTGGGTGAATTAATTTAAATAGTGTGTGGCTAACGTCGAGTGCTTCACTTGGATAATTCAATGCAGTGATGGCCTACGCAATAGTGGCATATTAGGTTAAAATTTTCTCGTTCCATCTCAGTTACACAAATCTCAGATGAAGTTTAGGCTAATGGCCGTTGTAGATTGCCAAAAGATTTGGTGAAAATATTTCACACGATGAATCAAACATGTGCGTTTATTAAAAGAGAAAGTGGAGTATGTGGATTTTTATCGTTGGGTTTCTCATGTCGACTACTATCAATTCACTAAATTTGGTATGGCACAATCGCACAATTCTTTTATAAAGTGGTACCACATTTGTCAAAAACACATTAATGTGTAATTCTTTTTAACGACGGGAAGGGCGGGTGATGAAGCTATGAGCCACGTGGTTTTTATTTTTTTTGGGGGGGGGAAGGTCAAAGATCTGGCAACAGATGACCACACTGGGGGGGAGGGGGGTGTTAAAAATGGCTTTAAAAATATACCAAGTGGTTTTTGAATGGCCCCTTACGAGTTCAGTCCGCATGTTAGAGCAGTTCTTTTTTGGGGTGTTCGCAGCGCGACTGATGGCAGAATTGGAGGCTAAGTGGCTGACGCATCGAATTTCTATTGCCAAGCCGTATAACATAAGGATGCCTGGCACTGGATCATGACAGTTGCAACCGACGTTCTAACCGTCGAAAAGAACCCCCGTAAGATTAAATCGATAACGGTTGTATTGCAAAGGTTTCTTAGCCTTAACGGTTAATGTTTTCCAATACCCTTTCATCGAATACTAATCCCCGCTGAATTAGCCGTAATGAGACTCCTTTGTGCCGCAGCAGCTTCCGGTCGGAAATCATTAGCGAATTGGAAACATCCACTTGTTGTTCGTAACATGCGACTGAGGCAATGAAAGGTTACCAGTGAATCGCCCGACGTAATGTCTCGTTTGTGGCCATCACCAAATTGAATTGTCCATTTGCTGTCGGAGTTATCAACAAACATTTTTTTTTGTGTGTGTGACCAACGGTGTTACAACACTCTCACTGTGTGAACTTAAAGGGATATTCCTCCCAGCGCCATTTTCTCGATCCTCCACATCAAGTACGGCCCCCAAAGGTCTATTTACTTACGGTTAGTCTTTCCCTTGCTAAAAATCCGTTTTAAAATGTGGCGTCTAGGAGATTTTCTGTTGAATATTGGGGAACTTTATTTACGTTCTGGAAGAACATATATGAATGAGCCTTTGCGTGCCTACAATGACCGAAGTTTTATCTGTGTGTGCGCACTCACTACTAATTTTAATCGTTTGCTAATAATTACTATGAGATCAAAAATCGAAACGACTAATGCAGAAAAAATTAAAAATAATTATTCCAATAAATCGCCGAAGAAGAATTATAAGACACTAGTTTAAAAAATTATAAATTGTGATTTTAAAATACGATAATCATTCCAGTTTGTGACTACACAATTATAATGCGTTCACGTTGGCTTGTCCAGTGCTTAATTTCTAATTTGAAAAGTTTGAAAAGGAACTGTCACTTGTTGTCAGAGGAAGGAGGGGATAATCATTTACATACCCTCGCAATAACAGTAGGGAGCTCCGGAAGCTTTAACAATTCTATCCATTTCAACTCTTATTTTGGCTTCTGGAAGGTACCCTTCTTCAAGATTCGTTTTACTCTGCGGGAACAAATGTCCCTACTTAGCTCCCTTCGCCCCCTCCCCTCTCCTTCCCCACCCCCTTCCAAAAAAAAAAAAGATAAAATAAAACGACAAAAAATAATATCGTGGAGTATTATAAACTATTTTTCCTACACCACCAGCTCCAAAGCAATCGCTATGTCGCTACGGTCACGAGACGAGCAAGACAAAACTGGAAATGTGAGCCTATATAGCAGATCGTGGCCTCAGAAAAACCCTCTACCATTAGGCCTAAGGAACAACACTTAGTTTTGTTACGATGGGTAAGGTTGAATTAAAACGAATTCACTAAATGGTATGGTAGTTTTATGTTGGTTTTATGATGGATTGCATTTAATTAGACATTGCTCAAATTTCCCAAGATGTGACTTTTTCAGTTACAGGTGAAATGATCACCCTAAATGAACCGGAACGCCGTTCCGGCTTTAAAAAAAACCGGAACGACGTTCCAGACCGTTCGGGCCCAAATTAAGCCCTAGGCTTGTCTATTACGCGCAATGCCAACTGAGACAGTAGTTGCATTCTTTGCTGCGAGGAACGACGCTACTGCCGCAGTTGACCTTGGCTATGGTAAATGCCCGGATGTGATCAGCGCGTCGTTGTTATAAGACAGGCAGGATGTAGGTTTAAAAGGACATACCTTCTCAGTAATTTTGAGAATCTTGCTAAAAATAGCTTTTGCGACATTTACAGAGTTTATGTATCAATCCCGTTTCTCACGAGGGGAAAATTAGGAAAAATGGAATGCCCTTGCAACATTTACACACGTCTGAACTAATGTTGCCAAAGAACAGTTAGTCAATCCATTGCCAAAATTCCGTTTTAAAATGTGGCGTCTATGGAGATTTTCTGTTGAATATTGGGAACTAATTTAATAGCATCCTGCGATTATAAGATCATTTTTACGTTTACAATAACCATGACGTTTCATCTGTGTTTTTGTGCATGTACTAATTTTTAATCGTCTGCTAATAATTACCATGAGATCAAAAACCTAAAAGACTAATGCGGTAAAAACTAAAATTATTTATGCCAATAGATAGAAAAAAAAATTATAAGGTGCTACTTAAAAAATTATAAAGTGTAATGCTAAAATACGAAAATCATTCCGGTTTATAACGACACAATTTGTGTGTTCATGTTGTTTGTGTTCATGTACTAAGCTCAAGGCCAAGTGAGATAGTAGGTGCATTCCTCGCTGCGAGGAACGCAGCTACTATCTCAGTTGACCTTGTGTTACTACGCCGAGTCTCGTGCAATCGTGCGATGGTAACATGCGCGGATGACGATCTGCGCGTGGCTGTTATAAGGTAGGCGGAATGTACCTTTAAGGCAGGACATGTGTACTGCAACTCGTAACAACATTCATTTCAAGTGCTTATTTTACTAAGAATTACAAAATTCACATTTTCAGTAGTAATCCAACGTGAATTAATTATATATATAAAAAAAACTCTTGCGTAAGTTGTTTTCCCAATTCTGTAAAGATATCAAGAGCGAAGGAAGATTAATAAACAAAAAACGGAACGTTAAATGTTAAGAGTTAAGGGTCTAAAAATCAAAACCTAGAAGAAACACGGACAAGCTTTGACAGTCAGGGTCTAGGTGTAAAATTTTGTCAGTAGTAGGCTGGTAAGCATTAGACCCTTACTATCCGGCGGCTAGCTTAGTTCTAGTCTGTTCGGACAGAACATGCGTATGAACGGTTGTAGCTGGTTTTCTTTGTTACTTTAAGAACATAATTTTCTTGTGAAGTTTCGCATTTTGTCTTTTGATGCTTTAGAATTTTGATTATCTTTCGTACATTACGGTAGAGGATAACCAGTAATGCTCTCTGCTGCGAATATGCTGTCATGTTACTAAATCGGAAAAAATGTTCAACCTAAAGCAAAGCAGGAAACCATATCCACTAACACTGTACTTGCTTAATGATTTATCAAGCCAATTTTTAAATCAAACTTTGTAAATTTAATTCTAGCCTATTCGGACGGCTAGTGTGTATGTACAGATTTAGCAAATTTTTAGTGCTTGAAATATCTTTAAAGAACTTTCTTTAAAGCTACCTTTATACTAATTTCATAGATTTTAAGGTAACTGATGATAACCAATAATCCTCTTTACTGTGTATGTTCTGTCATGTTACCAAACCGAAAAATAAACTTTTCAATATAAAGCAAAGCAGGTGACGCACACCATACTACCACTGGGTCATCACATGAGTCTTTATAGGAGGATTTACAGTTTTTCGTCAAAGTGTATTTACTGCTTTCCTATTGTTAAGAACGAAAGCTAGCCACTGGATAGTAAGGGTCTAATGATTATTAGATTGTCCGTGTTCCTTCTAGGTTTTGACTTTTAGACCCTTACTCTTAACATTTAACGTTCCGTTTTTTGTTTATTAATACCTGTTACTATTAGAATTGTACCTAAACTATAAAACAGTGCAGCTGACTGTAGGAGCCTGCCTGCACCGAGAAGAATGCACTATACACCCACTTTAGAGTTTGAGTACAACTTCCTTTTTAATTTTTCTTTCACGTTTTAAATTTTTTTTATTGAAAGAAACCAGGCTATAATAAGCATAATATCAAAATGGCTGATCCATTACAAGACGGCGTGGATTACAGATTAATAATGACGATGGCAAATTCATTGTTTCAACTGTTAATATCGTCTTCATTCTAAATTTGAAGGAAATCATTTAAAAATGGTCACCAAACTTCAAGATGGTGGCCATTAGAGATTACTAGTAACGATGGCACCACAGATTAGAGAGTTTAGGTTTAGGCAGATACGACACTCAATGCTAAAGCAGCGTGCCGCATCATGGCGTCGTTTACAGCGGCGCCACCCCTCGGGAAGAGCAATCTGTAGCAGACGCTCTCGCGCGCCATAACACAGAGACCCTAGGCTGGTTCATTAATACGTCTCGGGATATAAAATCGTATACGACGAACGAACGTAATATTTTATAAGCGTATTTTATAAATACATTTTGTTGGCGGAGCGAGCGAGCGAAGCGTAGCCTGTAACGGACACCAAATTGCAAAATGTTGGTCTGTTAGTCCGTTGGTCCGTTGGTTGCACTTTTTTAGTCTGGGTGGAGCCCAAACAAAAGGTCGGATTGAAATGAAATTTCGCACAACGCTTTATATCCCCAAAAGTATTGCTGAGCCAAAATTTAACGTAAATCGAACAATTATTACTGTAGAAATTTTAAAATTTTCGAATTTATATCTAACACTCACCATTGTAAATTTGGAGTCGTGAATAGTAAAGGAATTCCGACAAAGCATACACCATGCTAATTTTGGTTGCTTCTTTCTAGCTAATAATCTTTTTCGACGTAACTCAACGAAATAATAACATTTGAAATAATAACATTTAACCACTACAGTAACAAACGCAACCATAAAAACAAAAGGATTCCATTAACGACACACGTTAGTTTCATTTGAAAAAAGAATGCTTTGGAGATTATTCAATTCAACATGGCAACGAAAGTGGCGCCTATAGCGTTGGGAATTCCGAATATGAAACCTGAAATCGTCGTATCAAGGCCAAGCGGTATTATAAAACGATATTGACATCAGACGAAACATAAAAGCACGAAACACGAAACAATAATTTGCCCACTTCTCTCAATTCCTGGTTGCCACGGTAACGTGGTCTCGAAACCAAAACCGTGTTGCATCGCATGAAGGAATAGGCTTAATCTCGAACCACTGTTGTAATCTGCTACTAACGAAAGTAAATCGGAGATAAATATTAGGCCTAAACGCTAAAAATTAGACTTAAAACCTAAAATTAGGTCTAAAATCTAACACATTTTAAACCTAAATTGTGATGGTTATTTCTTTCAGATTATATAATAGAGATCGATGTTGCAGTCATAGAGTTAGGAAATAATATATTATCTTGCATTGCGTGATAGAGGTGTGCCAACTTAACATTTTCGTTGGTGGCGGTGTCAAATCTTATACCAAAGCAGTATTGTGAACCTTTTGAATCTTCTGACTATTGTTAAAAAACTATCGTACTGATGATTGTTTGGCTTGCAGTTAAACGCCTTATTACGTGCTGTTTTATATTTACTCTCGGCGATGGCCCACGTCTTCAGTGTTGGCTGCGAAAAGCGGCTATGCTGGAGCAAACGAAAACTTGTTAACGTAAATTTGACACCTAACATAGGCCTACATTAAAAAAAAAGGCTAAAATAAGAAAATGGCCAGCAAAGAACAGCAGTACGTCACACCAAAAGCCAAACAGCCCAACAAAGCCCATTAAGTAATGTACCCAGATTTTTAAAAATTATTAACAAATGTGGTATCGTCATTAAAATAAAAACTAAATATAAGTTTGAAATGAAGATTCGTTCGCTCCGCCTACAATAGGCCCAAAGCCTGTTTCCTAATATTTTATAATATTTTATACATAATGTCATTAGTAGATAAAGAGTTCCTATAGGGAGCTTAAGTATAGCCAGTCGTTTAATACATGAGAACGCCATTATTATTTTCAGTTGGCTCGGGACTAGACCGGTCGTAAGGGATTTGTTTTTACACTTTTTTACCAATACCATGCTGACATCATCAAAACCGCTCGGTTTTAGTCTTCTGTACAGCCGTACCGTCTGAGAAGACTATTGCAACGACTTTGTCCGTCCGTCTGTCGCCTTTTCAAGTTCGCAACGGTACCAGATATCGACGACCACTGTTTACAACGTTAGATTCAGTGTCAAAAGTTAGTTAAATAACATGGCAAATTTTAACATCGTTACTTCCTTATGGCTAATAGACTTCTTCGACGTAACTAAATAAAATAATAACATTTGATCGTCGAACTGAAAGAATAACACGCAGCCGTAAAAACAAAAGCATTTTAGCTTCTCGTTTAAAATAATCTCGTCGCATTGTTGCATGAATGAATGGGCCGACCGTCGAACCAGATTCTCCATTAGACCTATATCTCCTACTTACGAAATTAAAACTACAGTTTAAAAAATTAGGCCTAAAAAAGGAAAATTAGGCCTAAAATCACGTTACCACGGCAACGTTAACGTCATGAACAGAGTTTCTCCCGTCACTTCCTTACTACCACTGATCTATATTATATAGTCTGTGTTGCGCGTTACATTGTAACACTGTAACTGTGTGCCCGAAGGTGCACGGTGTTGCAGAAATCAATAAGCTTACTATACAATCCAAACCTCCGTTAGCTGCCACTTACGAAATTAAAGCTGCAAGGTAGAATTAGGCCTAAAAGTTGACAAATGCACCTAAGATGTAAAATAAGCCTAAAGGCTAACACATTTTTAACCGGCCATTCTGATGGTTACTATTTTTTAGATTATAGAATAGACGTAGCTGTTGCAATGCGTGATATAGGTTGTGCGTATCACCATTTGTAGTGGCAGAACTGTACAGAAGACCGGATACGACTAGGTAGTCGCTGTAGCCGCTTGTTTTTTCTTGCACTGCCCTATATAGTTCAATTCGTGTACAGTATCGGACATTAAATTTTACCCACTTCTAAAAGCGCAGCAGTTTTAATATCATCGCCAAACTGTTTCTGGTACAATAATAGCTTGCATGCACAGCGAACTATTGTTTATGGTCCGAACAAGTTGGTGAGCTGATGCTACTCATTGTGCATTCACCGTTCATCACAAAGAACAAGTAGCTAGTGAAAATAAATATGGTGCGTGCATTGGTATTGTCGTTTCTTTTTTGGAGCTTTACCTCAAGCTCCACGTTAGCAAGCGAAGTCGGCATGGTATGACTCCGCATCACCCAAGGCACAGCCACTTACAGTAAAGGTCGTATCATCTTTGCCTTCCACAATGCTCCGCCAGAAGGCGAAACAAATACCGACGCGACAAGTTTGCCAAGTGGCGTCATCGGTTGGCAGAATTTGGAACCCTCGTCGGTTATTTGAAATTTCGCCACATGGTGTAGAGATGGCAGCACCTAGCAACCTTGCGCTTGCTTCTATGTCAATTGTTGATTTCAGTTGCCTTTTTTGGTCTGATACGATACGGCCTTTAATGTAGGAGGCTTTTCCAAGACCACTTTTCCTAAATAAATTGGACTGCGCATGCGCCGACTCTGACATCAGTTGTGTTCTTTGTTGCGTCATGTATTTGTTATCTCTGATATCAACATGGCTGTCGTTGTCGATCCGACGAATCGACGTACCTCTGGACCACGAATGGACGCAACTATGGACCACCTGGACTAACAAACTAGTGAATACTTATTATGAAACGTAAGTGGGACTGCTCCGAACGTAAAAATTGTATTCGAGTGTATTATGCTATAATTGGCAATGTGGAATTTACGTTAGGCTCTCTAGACAGCAACTAGAAGAAACGATCGCGGTCCTATGTGCAAGGCCAGCTGAGATAGTAGCTGCTTCCTGGATCAACACTTATCTCAGCCGGCCTTGTCCTATGTGCGACCTCCCGGCGTAGACCCGTACGCCGCCATGCCACGCCACGCCATGCCGCCGATGATTTTCCCAATATTCCGCACGCCGTTGCTCATGAAAAATAATTTCGGCACGCTGCCGCTGCCCGCCACCGTTAATTTTTCGGTGCGCCACGCCACCAGATAGTTTTGCATTTTAATTCAAAATTTCAGTTTTAACTTTTTAACGAGTTTTTCACGATCTGAGGAACCTTAAAAACAAAAAAAGGTAAGAAAGATTAAAATCCTTGAAATGGCAAAACGAAACTCAAAACAAACAAATGTGCTGAAGTACTTACTCGTCATAGTGTGGTAGTTATTTTTCACATTCGTGCAATGAGATTGGAGGTGTTAATGTTTTACACTTTTAACAATCTCCTGCTACAGCTCAGCCACCAGCCCACAGTGGTTTGCATGCATAGCATTCCCATCAAAGACCATAGCCATAAGTTACATTTATTTCTAACAACAATAAAAATTCGTAAACATTTTGATCATTCTGACTACCACAGGGACACGTCACAAAATATGTGTAGAACAGCGTTTTTTGTGGTTGTTGTCGTTGTTGTTGTTGTTATTTTTGTTGTTGTACAAAATCGAGCTCCATAGATCATAGTTGTGTTCTTGTTTGTTTTATTGATTTGCGGTGCGAAACAGAAAGGCGCTTCCCGTCTGAAGCATTTGTCAGACTTTGTCCATGATAATTTCTGAAAGAATTATGCAATTCATTAAAAATTACCCACAATCATTCTATACCCTAAATTTGTAAATCAGTAAAATTGGGCACGGCATTTCTCTAAAGTAGGAAATATATAAACATAAAATATTCATGAAATTAATCGGAAATGAATCTGTTACAACTAAAAGAAATGACACATAAAACGACACCTAAAACCACACGCGTTACGTTTTCCAACTAATAGTGGAAGATATTCGTTGACAAATTTAACCAACACGCCAGCCCTACGAGTTTTCACGGATTTGTGGGGAAGACTTTACCGAAGCAAATAAACAGCCTTCTTAAATGTGGCACAGCATCGGAAATATGATGGCTCAAGGTAGATGGTCAAACAGACGCATTGCTGCTGCCGTCGGATGCAGCCACGATGGCTGAACAATTCCTTGGCATGAGCAGTATAAAGGAGTGTGCATGATAATATTACGCATGGTCCATCTATAGTTGTGAGTTGCTACCAAATGCGGCTAACTATGGAATGACTAGTTGTAACTATTTTCAAAGATAACCCACGTTAAAAACACGCTGTGCGGTGCGAAATATTATTCGGACTACTATTTAGTCCAGGCATGTGGTAACTCCGCAGTTGCGGAAAAGGCGAGGGCTGTTTCAAGCTAAGGCCGACTGGGGTAGAAATTGCGTGCTTCCCCTCCTGGCTCAACCAAGCTCGTTAGTAAGGAGGGAGAGGATTACCCCGGTCCTCACCTCGCCACGCAACATTGAGGGAAGTAATAAAGCCACGACGATTTAGGTTGTCGAATTAGCAAAATGGCTGTTGAGGCTCGACATTGATTAATATCGAAACCTCACCGCTGAAAACATAATGCAGCCGTACAGCAAGGCAAGAATGCCTTTACGTGAAATGAGACGGTATACAGTTTAGGTAAGACTGAAACTGCACAGAACAGCCACAGGCAACGATGAATATGTTGGGTGATTTGGTTAATTAAACATTTGGGTAATTTTTTTTGCCGCGATATTATATAATGTCGGAAGGGGTTAAGCCTTAGTTTAAAGTTTTACTCCGATATGTCAACCAGGGATGGGGGGGGGGGGGGGGCGAGAGGCCTCCGTGTGTAACAATTGTGCCCCGGTCCTCCAGTGACCTTAGTATGGTAGTCGTCTCAATTAGGTCACGTGTGTGCCGGAAAGTTGACTCCTTTTACAGTTGCTTTTGCGAAATAATATTCTATCTATACTGAATCAACTGGCCTGGTATCCAGAAACGAAACCAACGGCTTCTTTCCGTGAAGACCACGTCGTGACAACGAATGGAAAAGAAGTGATATGACAACATGAACATGGCATGCATTTGTAAGCTTCTGGCCGACTCAGTGAAGCTACTTACAAAGCAACAGTTATCATTATGCCTGTCGTTATCTGGTGATTTATTTGGTTTATTTATTTAATGATGCTAATGAACTGAATTTGCATGTAAAAAAACTGCAAGAAGTATGCGTAGTAAATACTAGCTGGTTGGTATAATTTTAAAAGACATCATTTTGGCAAGAATAAATGGAAGTAACACGAAGTAACTTCTTCCTTTTCATTTTAGACTTGGGGGGGGGGGCGTCGTCACTTCCAGTGTCGACATAATGGAGCAAGCTCCACTTTCTTTGCTGTTTACCTGTTTGGCCAAAAAGGGCAGGCCTTTGAAAGTAGTAATAACATTCCACCAGGGAAAGGCTGCCAGGGTCAAATCCCCCAGTAAAATTAAAAAATCTGCCTTGTAATTTCTAAACATTAAGAGGCAGCTGCTTGGGGAAGTGCTGTTTGCACTTAAATTGCACTTTAGCGGAACGACGTTGTTTCATGTAAAAAAAAATCCTAACATCGTAATGTGGACTTTTAAGGTCTTTGTCCCACCAATGTGCAAGTCCTGTCTGGTCCCTTCACTTAAATAAAGAATTTACTCATATGGAGTCCGTCCAGAGGAGGTATACTAATTTCCAGACTTGTATATTCTATCCTATTCATGTAGCTTTAAGAACTTATCTTCAGATCTCTTCAGATTCGTAAGCTCACGTTGACTTAAATGTAACATACTTTACGTTACATCTGGTCGAAATCAATCAGTTATATTTTTCACCAGCAGGGGCAACAGCGCTACCAAGGATTAACTCCCATTAAACTTGTAGTCAACCTTGTGAGAAAGGACTGCCTAATATTTTTTTTTCTCTAATACAGGTGTAAATATTTGGAAATCCCGTCAATATAAAGTTGTCACGTCGAAATCTCTCGTGAATTTCAAAAAAAGTCTGGGCAGAGACTTGCATGCAGATAGTTGGCTATAAAGTGCTTTTGAAAGAATATATTTTATTTTATTTTATTTTATTTTATTTTATTTTATTTTATTTTATTTTATTTTATTTTATTTTATTTTATATGTTATTATTATTATATTTTAACCTATTTACTTACAGGCATCTGGTTAGCTTTATCCAGTATGTTTTTTTTTAATAAGCCCGCTAAAAATTAATTAAGTGGTTCTCAGGAGTGGTATTAACAAAAACTGACGCGAGTGGGCGGTGTTTTTTTCCTTTTACCAAACACAAAATCCATAGCTTACAGCTAGTAGTGAAGTACTACATCTCTGTTTTAACGCCAGGATCAGCGAGCAAAAGTTGCACATTTGTTAAAAGTCATTTTTTAGATGCAAGTTTTTAGGTGTGCCATGCCTCTAAAGGGGCCTTAAATTCGTTTCGAGGCAATCATGTGAATAGGGCAAAAGCTGATTTAGTGATGGGCTCCAGGAAAGCGCTGATGCGTGATGCGCCATTGTCTTAAAAAAATGTTTCATGCGCTAAGAAAAAAAAAACCGTGCATACGCTGCTGAGAACCACTGAATTAACTTTTAGCGGCCTGAAGTGAATGGGTATAAAATTGAAAATCGATACTAGGTAGGCACCTTGCTCTTTTCGTTTTGCTTCCACGGAGCAATAAAGTATTATTATTATTAAGCATTAAAGTTTAAACAAACACCCAAAAAATCTGACGGTGACCCCATTTTGCCTATACATCTGGTTATCGTTTCATGTGCTTTAGTTTGCTGTCATCTGGATTTTACAAGATACAACACTGTAGCCTCATGGCTTAGACTGGCTACCATCAACTTTACCTATCCATACGACATCATACGTCACAGCATTGCTAGACAAATCCTAAATCTTTAGCTTCTTTTAGAGTCTGGTTGTGGTCAGCATTGTAGCAATCCACTCATGTTATTTGCATTGGAAGCTTGGTTGCTATGTTCCTGATTGGTTGTTTGGGGCCACACTAACAGATCTCCTAATAACTCTTTTCAGTGTCAACACCTGTCCTCCACATATTAAACATGTGTCTTACACTGGCTGTCTTACTTTGTCGTTACAGACTGGCTGTCAAGATATCAAGACGAAGTATTGCCGAAGAAACGACGAATGTTCCTGTTATGGACTGTATTCATGTGTGAATGGGCGGTGCCGAAGCAAATCAGCTCCAGGCAAAGGTAAATAACGTACCTGTTATGAATTGCATAAATAGATATTTTGTTAGAATAATCAAAAAGATGTTCATCAGACTTAAAACATTTGTATGAAGGTAGACTTGGCTGGTGCACGTAATACAGCTAAATCACGCAATGTTGTCTTGGTCACGGGCTAATGCATAGATCTGTCGTAAACCAACGATCCTTACAGATTAAAAACATGGTTCTCAGTTGGTTTTCATTATCGTGTCATACCAGTTGTTTGGGTTTACTTTTAACTTTAACTTTAATTACATTACATCTGCAATGCAGCATACAACATTTTAGTTGCAACCAATTTAACAGGAAACCTTCACAGAAAGGGGGGGGGGGATGCACAAATTCACAAACAACAGCCGTACTAGAGCAGCCAGTAAACAATAACAGGGAAATTTTCTGTAGGATAGCTCACAAAGGCAATTTAACAAGTCGTGAAAGGGAGAATCGTTAACATTTAATGTAACAAGTGGTTGTTAAAGAGAATAGTACATGACGAAAGCTCCATGAAACGATTAATCAACGTGGAATGATTAATCAACGTAATTGCACAACAAGATCAGTGGACTCGCTCACATAAGTATCCAGTCGGTTTTGAAAAGTATTTGTAGTAGGTGCAAGTATTACAGACGGTGGAAGAGAGTTCCATAAATGGAATGACTCTGTTAAAGAAATATTTTTTTGTAAAAAAAAAATTATGCGATACATGTTAAGGGAAAAGTTTAAAAGCGTGTCCATGTGTTCGTGAAGACGGGTTTAATTCTAAAATTGCTCTAGTGTTTGGGGACACCATAGTTTGGAAGTAAAATCTTGTATGTGGTGAGTAAAATGTCACACAAAGTGAGAGTAGTTTTAAAAACTGAAGTCGTTGTGTTTTCGAGTAGTTTGACATGCCATCCAACGTAGTGCTGAGATGAGGAAAAAGCTAAATATCATCCTAAGATCACAACTTTCAGTTTTGCGTATAAGACGTGCGTTTCCGTTTGCATAAGGTTATAAACAGGATGGAAGCCATTTGGGCTTGAAAAGTGATAAATACAGGCACAAACCTATTTACGTTGCCTTTTGGACTTAAATGTCAGACTGCCTGAGTGGGGAATCGAACCCACGACCTTTAAAGACCAAAGTCCGAAGTCCCACTGCGCAGCTACACTGACACGTGTCAATATGGCTGTGCGGTAGGACTTCAAAGTCCGTGGGTTCAATTCCCCGCTCAGGCAGTTTGACATTTAAAGTCCAAAATGCGACATAAATAGGTCTTTACGTCGGCATTTGCGTATCACGTTTTACAAGCTATCTAATAAACCCACACAGAAACAAAATGGTCCAAGGAAAATGTTATTCTTGCATTTGGTATTGAAGTATTTGTTGCGAGATCTGGGCAGTGCCGCACAGTTTTGGAAGGTCATTTTGTGAAAGGTGCAATTGATGTTAACTTCTCGTAAATTGGTGCATCAAAACAGGGCATTCATTCAAGTATTAAATATGGTGCGAAAACACGTGTAAAGCTGCAAAGACAGATAAGACTGGTTGATGTATAGCCCACTTTGTGTATCATTGATCTCCAACCATTAATTAGAAAACATGACGCGGAATTGATGCTTTTTAGGAGTCATTTTAGTGCAGTCTTTTAATTTCAGAAAACATTTCCTGCGAAGTGGTTGTCTGACTGAAGATGTCTTATTCACAATGTCTGATTCATTTTGGTTAATATGTGCTTAACCTACATAACCATTTGATTTCTGGTTGTTGTCCCTGAAAAGTTTGTATGACCAGTACTGCGTTCATGATGTCACATTAGTTTTGATCTTTGAAAATTAATATCCTTAAAACCCTTTGCTCAATTTTATTAATTATTTAACCT